>BGPR01004792.1:4758-17594 GCA_013235015.1 Araneus ventricosus
TAAACAACTTTTAATATTTATAAGCATTATCCCTCTATTAAATGTATTTTTATTTATTCCTGGGCTGTGATATATTTGTATTGTGACGACATCGTTTTTAATTTCCACTAAAAAACTAGAAACTTATACGTGACTTCATATTTATATTTTTAATTTTTTAAATCTCTTAAACTAATATGTCAATGAAAAAGATATATTTTTAAAAAAATTTTACATTATGTAAGTTGGTGCAAAAGTTATTTCTTTGTAATTATCATCAAAATTATTAGTTTATTGCAAAATTTTTATGTATTATCAGAATCGCTTAATTGTTTTAGCATTAAAGCGTGCCACGAATAAAGGTGGAAAGTTGGGGAATTATTGAATAGCAGCATCAGTTGAAATACGATGTTTGCTTTTTATTATATTCAACTTAACGTTTATTGATTTGGTTAACAACGTCCGCCGTAATTAACTTTAATGCTAACATCTACATGATTTTGCGTGTTTTTAATTAAAAGACTCTTCGTATAGAGGGTGTCTACACTCATTGTGGTCCAATATCTAATTTCTAAACCGTTAGGGATAGACATATAGTTCCAATTGGAAAAATGTTTTAAATGAAGGGAAGAATTATAATATATGTTTTGTGAGTGAATAAATATATTCCTAAAAAAATTATTAATGCTAACTTTTTATACGGTCCCCGGTCCTATCAGTCATATTTAGTAAAATATTTTTGACAATCTAATATTTTAAACAAAAAATATTCCACTCTTCTGCGACTAAAAGTGACGAGTTATGGAGCTTTGAACTTGACTTTTTTGACTTACAACACTTTACACCATTTCAATAGCTGTCTTGAAGACGATCCACTAATCAATGCACAGCACTTGCTCGAAGAGGCCGCTTATTGGTTAAAAATCATGAAATTCGAAGCTCCAGAACTCGCTCAGTCTTAGTCGCAGAAGAGTGCGATTTTTTTGTTTAAAAGGTTAGAATAGCAAAAATATTTTACTAAATATGACTGATAGGACCGGGGGACCGTATAAAAAGTTAGAATTCGTATTTTTTTCAGGAATATATTTAGTGACTCAAAAAACATAAAATATAATTTTTCCCTTCATTTAAAGCATTTTTCCAATTGGAACTATATGTCTATCTCTAACGGTTTAGAAATTAGCTATTGATCACGATAAGTGCGGATACCCTGTGTATTTGAAGTATGGAGACTGATTAACTGGAGTCCGTTTACTTTTTGAAAACGGACAAAGTCGGTGATTTTCTTGGCAGCCTCAACACCATATATTATCAAAACTATTTAAGATAATAATTCATCGTGTATACAGAGCGTCTTAAAGGGAAATTTAGTGCAGGAATTAATCGAAAAAAATTTTGATTTCTGAATTTATTAATAGATGAATATGAGAATACGTAAGTATAGATCATTTTTTTATTTTTAAAAATTTGATATCAGAAACAGCCTTTAGTGACAACCTTTTTTTAAAAGCTACAAACATGAGCTCGAAAACGATTCATGACAACTGTATTCATAAGAAAAATCAAAGATACAGAAAAGGTGGAGGAAATTTTTGGTCCTAAAATATTTGCATAACAAAGAATCCAACTTATGTTTCTAAATTTTTTAACTAAACCAAGACTTTTTCAACTTTTCATGCTGTGACCTGCTTTAGGAAGATAAAATTTAACGAGAATTTTTCGTTCGACGGGCAAAGGTCAAAATTGCAATAACATATATTTTTGAAATTTCAGTTTCTAAATTCAATGCACTTAGATTATAAATATTTAGTTCAGTTAAGTTATATTTATGTCCTGTTTTGAAGAAACACGACGGCTATTTTAGGATGAACATCGTATTTTGAATATTACAAAGAAGGCAGCAGGATAAAGTCTCTATATTTAGAAAAACCAGCTTCAACGTCCTCCCTTCGACTTTTGGTATACTTAAACAATACGGCACCTTTAGTGTTTAACTTCGAAATATACTGAAGAATATCGAGTGTGCATTTTGGAACTCTTCCCTTTGACTGATTGAATATAAATCTTCATACAGATCCATAATTTTCATGTCAAGACCACATTCTAAATTTTATTTATCTAACTTGTTGTGTTTTTGATTTTCGTAATCAGATACACACGAGCGGACAAATAAACAGAAAGTATACCCTTGAAGAATTTAGTTCTAAGTTAGACGCATATTTTGAAATCTAATGTGAAGATCTTGTACCCATTCACCCATCTAGCTTGTTCTGCTTTTGAGGAATAGAGTTTACGTACGCTAAGGTTGCCATACAGGACTGTCACCGTAGAATTTAGTTCTAAGTTAGACGCATATTTTGCAGCCCCATAGCCCCCTGGATTCGCCACTGATTTTACTGCTACCAAAGACAAATTCTGTCCCTTGTAGCTGATTTCGTTTTGATATATGATGATTTATTATTGTAATAATTTTTATGATTCTTTTCTTTGCTGATAACGATTCACGTATCTCGAGGCGTAACACGTACCAGTAAATGGAAACCATTTTCTTTATGAATGAGTTTATCTTCCTGAAATAACAACAAAATGCTGAATAATTGGCTGATAGCATCTTTCTGATGCCTCAAGAAATGTGTGCGTGTCATTCAAAATTTTCAGTGTCCTCATAACTTGCAACATTTGTTACTGGAAGGTAATCGTTTCCACATAACTTGAAAGAAAGAAAAAACTTTTTTTCCTCTTTTGCAACACGTGAGTTCCGCAGCACATTATCGTTTGCTGACAAATCCATTGCCATTCACCTGGTACGAAATAGTTAGCAAACAATGTTTCCTTGTCGCTAGTCAGGCGTCACTGAGCACTTAGAGTTTAAAATAGGTATATATTTTAGAGGAACTGAGAGGTGGTATTTTGGATTTTCTATGTCTTTATTTATTTTTTCCCCTATAAGTTCATCGCGAACGTGAAACGTTTTCTTGAGTTGTATTTCCTGATGAAAATCCTTCCTTCGAAATGTTTTCTCTGAAGCTGAAAATTTTGTTTAGTTTTGGCATCAATCTAAAATCGAGTTTAAACCATTTCTGTTTGATGTAGCTACAAAATATTCAAAATTTCATGGGGAAGCTCGCATAAAAACATTGCAAAAAATACGCAAAACATGGACTTGGTTTACTTTAACTCCTAAGCTTCCATGTAATAGTCTTATTCATCGCGATTTTTTACAGTGCATTTTACAAATCAGTAGATTGAAAGCGGAAACTATAACCCATCCGCCCCAAAAAATGCACACTTAGTGTGTTTTTTCATTGTTTTGTAACAGATATCTAAGAAATAAAAGTTTCGACGAAGGTAATTTTTTTACAATAAAGATATAAATTCAATGAAAAAATAGTCAACAATAGAAGAAATCCATAAATCATCCATATCATTTGATTAATGAATACAAACGATATTTGATTCGTTTAGCAATATTTCAACAATTCTTCGGAAGAAATTACTTAAATGGTTTTTGCAGGAAAAAATTATAAGTAAATACTTAAGCGCTAGTTTACATTATAATAGTTTCTTCGTCCTTCGAAATGTTTTCTACGGTGGGAGTAGTCGTAGTTTCACCCATTCAGGGCGTAGATCACATTCGTGATCGATGAATGAGCACAGGCGATTCACTCTCAAACTATTCGACTCCTCTTCACAGTTTTGGCTGATCTCAAGCTGGTCTCGCCCTCAACACTTTCTAGCACACGGTGTTGAAATGTTGTTTGATTACACAGTGCTACAGAAAGAATACGGTATATCACGTGTAAACAACGCAATGTAGGGAATGAAGCCCGTGACTCTGTTTGCATAAAAACTTTTCGTTGCTGCCATCATTATCTGACGGGAGTTTTCACTTTTAGATGTTTAGCATAGTTTTAGTGCAATATTGGCCACAGTAGAATAATGGAAAATATGCGTGATGTGTATATGAAATTGACACATCGGCATTTTTTGCATGCTCTAACGAGTATAAAATGTGATTGCCTCCTAGCTGTTTTACACATTCTTATAGAATGTCCATTTTCGAACAATTTCAAATTTATCTCCAAAAAGCATCAAAATTACGAAAACAGCAATAACAAATCGTTGGTGAAAAGTTTAGTTGCATAATTTTAGAGAATTTTTATCGATTCCAGCTACAGTCGACAAAGGTTTGGTTGATTGCGTAGCACAACGACTTTTTACTACGCTTTATGGGGGACATTCTTAAATAGAAACATACAAGAAATTCAAAGGCAGAAAATTTCCAATTTTCCTGTGATAATTGGCTTCTTGCTTTTTCCCAGTTAGTCTCACTGTGAATCGTTGAATAATGAAATATTTTACAGAACAATATTCTCTGAAGTAAACTGGCTTAAAGAAATAACCAAACAAATGCCTTATGTTATTAAATTAAGTGTAATTCATTAAAACTTATTTGATTGGAAACGAAAGATCTACACTATATCGTAGTTAAATTAGGTTCACTTTCTCTACACAAAAATATACAAACGTTTTTGCGTGTTCTCTCGGCACATGAGGAAAGGTGTGCACAGTGTGGTCCAGATTCTAATTTCAAGGACTGTACAAGTAATTAGATAAAAGTTTCGTTTGCAGAAGGGGTAACATATTGCCGAGAAGACATTTGACAGATTGTGAGAAATCTATTGCGACTAGGACAATGGAAACAGGGTAGACGATCTGAAATTTGACAAAGTCGCCATTTTAGTTACCTGGAAAAGGCTTTAAAACACTGGTGATGTATGCAGACTAGCAAGTCAATTCCGAAAACGTGCTGCAAGATATTCTTAGAACTGTGGTGCAGTGAGAACTGTATCATGTTACAGCTCGATCTTCTACTTCGGACCCGATTAAGGTCTTCTTCATTTGGCAAGATTTGCTAAAACGAATAGACATCTGACGTCAGCCAGATTTGCAAGGGAGGTTAGTGACAGTTACACTGTAAAAATATCCGTTTTTTTACCGGACTTTTTCCGTATATTTGACGGTTTAAAGCTGTTTTGTTCACAAAACGGTTTTTCACCGTTTTCCGCTCCAGCCATAAACGGTTTAAAACCGGCAGTTCAAATTCTATTTTTCGTCATACGGTATTGTTTTCCGTACGATAACTTTCCCTTTTCTTAAATGTAATTTTATTGCATTCATTTCATGTTTTTAATAGGGTTCCATCTCCGCTATTGTTTACACATGTTGCAGTAACCTGTTGTCACTCATGAAAGCTAACCTTAAAACACGTGTTCTGGCAATAGTTGATATTTACACCACTAAGTGGCTCCAATAGAGCTATAGTGACTTTAAAACTCAAATAGATTATTTTTACTTCATTCTATGAAGTCTCCGGTGGTCTAGTGGTTAGAACGACTGCATTTTATTTCCATGAACGCGGTTTCGATCCCCGGCTCGGAGGTGTTAGACGTCTTGTCACCATCTTGCATCGAAATCGTCCAAGTAAGTTCAATTAAAAATTATATTAATTAAACTAATTGAAATTGATAATTAAGCCTTGATTTTTAAAAAATATTCCTAATTGATAATATACATCAACACATTTCAACTCAACTCGAACAGAAGGAGAAAAACAACTCAACCCAGTCGATGACGTCACTTACTTCGATGACTTAATTTTTACGGAGAAAACTTGATTTCATACGGTAAAAAACCGTTGTGACTACGGATTTACTTCGTAACTTTTACGGGAAAAACTTGTTCCTGTATGGTAAAAAACCGTTGTGCCTACGGATTTACTTCGTAACTTTTACGGTTTTGCACAACCAACCCAGCTGCCAGTTTAAAACCGTAAATTTTACGGGATTTTTTTTACAGTGTAGTGACAGACTACATAAAAGTGGGTTGTTTGCAAGGAAACCCATGATTTGTCTGACACTAACTCAGGCTGAGAAGTGGCCCCTGTTGAAGTGATATAGAGATAGTTGTGATGGAAGTATCATGGCGTGTTCCTTTCACTGGTGGGTCCTGTTTTTGTTTGAAACGTTCCCCCAGACTCGTTACAACCTGGAGGGAAAGAAAAAACTCAATACGCCTGAAAACATCAGTAAAAGGCATCAGTACGAAGGTGGCGGGACCATGGTATGGGCGAGCGTCTTTCTGAATGGCCGCACTGGCCAACACATTTTTACCAACACAACTATGAATGCTGAGATATACAGAGATGAGGTTCTTTATCCTCATGTCAAGTTGTTAGGGGTGAAATCGATAATATTTTTCCTCTCAATGGATAATAATGAGCGTCTCCATCGCGATGTACTAATGAACGATTATCTTGAGGACGAAGGAAGCAATTGATAATAATATTACTCTCTTACGGGGCGAAGGAATCCAAGTGATGGAATGGCTCATATATTCTCCGGATTTAAATCCGATAGAACTTGTATGGGATCCTCCAGGACGCTGACATGTATCAGTGTAGTCCCCATATCGCACTCTCCAGGAACTTCAAGATTCTATTAATCGTGAATACTCTTTGCGACCGCAGGCACTCCTGGACAGTCTAATACAAAGCAAATAAATTGATTTAAAGATTTTTTTTCGGTCTAGGTTGACCACACACCCCATCAAATTTTTCTCTGTAGTCCCCAAAAGTCGCAATGTCAACTTTTCTTTACCCCACCTTATTTCACAACTCCTATATTCTTATTTAAAATTATAGTTCCAGATATAAGCAATTCTGCATTTTGAAAATATGTCAATGTCATGCATGCCTAATGTGACCATACGTCCCGTTCTAAACTGGACCATCCCGTTTTAAGGTAGTTTGTCCCGTTTACCCCTAAGGACAGCCTCTGGACGCTGAAATGTCCCGTTTTCAGAAAGAGAGTAACTTAATGGTGTAGTTGCCCTGGGCTCCAGTATCAGGAAGCGCCATAGAGGCAAAATATGAAAGCGTTTTAATGTTACTTTTTATACTTGTTCAGCCATTACGACTCCGAGCGAAAAACTCAGATTATGTCCCCAGCGCTACCTTCCCTCGCTGCGGAGCAATTCAGTAACTATTTCTAAAACAAGCACGAAAAATCAAAAGTCCGTTGGTAGATTTATTTCATTAGTTTCATTTTTACATGTTCATTTACGTTTTATTCATTGATAATTTAAAACTATGAAGAAATATGCGTTTTCTTAATAATACTAAAAGTACTTTTGAACATTTTTATATCCCCCCCCAAAAATAATAGCAAAATTAGATGTTCCGTTTCGAGGAGAAAATATAAATGGTCACGCTAATTATTACCTAAAAATTAGTATTTGTCCCGTTGTCCGTTTTGAGGGGTAAAATAAATGGTCGCGCTAACTATTACCTAAAAATTAATTGCCCGTTTTGAGGGTAAAAATAAATGATCACTAGGCATGACAAAATAAAGTCCTTGTGCAAGTTCCATATTCTTAGCCGCAAAAATTACTCACCCAAATACAAGAGCTTCTATAGTTGTTCATTTTAATATTTCCCCTGTGTTATTACAGGGTTTAGTTCGAGGTTTGAAAGCTCCAAGTTGCCCATGGAGAGGAAACAATTTGCAAATCTGTTTAACCGCTGTCAGTTCACGCTATCATCACCCCAGCACGAGGCATGTATATGAAGACCTTTTGATTTTAGAGGTGTTTAGGTAAACAGGTAATTTGTCGGGTAATTCATGGCTTGATGGATGACTGAAAAGCTGTGCTAAAACATTAAAATGGCATCATCAAAGGTTTTGGAGCAAAGGTCAGGAAAAATCTGTAAAAGGTTAAAGAGGACAAAGGTCAGTTTGAACCAAATTCATGATTATGAATGAAATCGTGGACGTGCCTGCCCTCACTTTTTGAGGTTTAGGGAAATGAATGAATTTAATATTTACTGGTGGTATTATGAAGAAAATTGATAGTCGTTATCTTTTATATTGCGAGGAGTGTGAATTTTACTGCTTTTAGAGTCAATTTGCCAATATGCAAATTTTGGAATTATCCGGAAAATTTTGCAGAATTGCATTTGTGATTATTTCTTGAATATTTTGAGGACAAGAACTCATTAAAATTCAGAACTCGAAAACTTAGATTTTGCTTTTAAATGTATCGAATTTCAACGCTCTGTTTATTTGAAAATGTAGAATAAACTGGAAAAATAAACCCTCATGTTGGAGGGAAAATTTAAATATTTTACTCAATTCCTATTATGCCTTAAAGCATATTTACATGTCAAAAAAGAATAAACTTATGCAGATTATCTGTCTAAATGAGCAAATTTGTGGCAATTTTCAACTATCTATGAAAAAAACTAACCATAATTTTAAAGCTTTCACAAAACTACCAGTATATTAATACTGTCTAAATAAAGCTGATTAATCATAAACGTCCTAATTGATGAACTTTTCAAAGAATCCTTGTATAGAAGTCACGACCGATGTTGTGCAAAAAATCTATTTCACATCAAGCTATCAGGAGTAAATTTATTCTTCAATTATTTAGACTTCAAAATGTAAAATGATAAGTATATATTTACAATCCAAATGATATCATGCAGAATGGGATTCAAATATCTTTTTATCGCTTATCGACATGGAGATCATGTTGAACACAAAATCAATAAACATGCTTTATGCTCAGCAGATAATGATACATTAATCACTGTAAATATATTCTATTACGATAATGTGCCTCTTCAACATTCAACAGAGTGCACATGAATTCTTTACTTAAGCTCCTAAAATTGTCCTGGAAAATGGGTGACACCTCACAGTGGAACGTCGTTCAGAACTGACTTTCTAGCTTACAGCAAGAAGCCAGTTGCAAGAAAGGTTAAAATTGAAGGAGGGTCCTCCCCCATCCGGCACCAGGCCCTCACAGGGTTCAATGGACCGACCCTATCTTACTTTTGTGGAAGTTCGTAACAGATGTCAAAGAGAACACTGCCAATTTTAATTTGCAAGAACGAAATTTTGCAAACCATCATCAAAGACGAGTTTTTCAGAGTATAAGGAAACATCTATAAGCAACTTAAATTAAAAACTGGCCTTCGTCCTTTAACAAAGGAAGGACCGATAAAAATTAAACAAGAATTGTTTTCTCCCATTATTACTGAGGCCATTTCAGATAAGCTTTAGCCGAAGTTGAGGTTGATTAACAGATGACTTATTAACAGAAGATTAATGAAGATAAATTTTTCGAATTTTAATAACTAAACAGTGGCTTCTATCTATTTTTAGCATTCGAATCGCCAACAGCACATGTTATTGGCATCAGTGGATTCGACTGTGTGGCAAAAGTGGGTAGAGGCACCTAAAAGTACCTGCATTATAGGTTGTAGACAAAAAAATTAAAATATTTAGTTACAAAATTAGCTGGTTTTCTTGAAGTCTATTGATTTTTTTGTAATTGCTAGTTTTAAGCAGCTAAAATGAGATAAAAATTTAATTTTCCTGCAGAAAGGGAGCGACCACCCCTTCGAGTTGCCGCCACTGATTGGCATGGTAACACTATTCCAGATAGCAAAGAAAGCTTGTCTAAAAGGTTTTGGAAACCTTGTCGTCGGAAAGGGTAAAGGATTGTCGCAATGGTTTCCATGACAAGGGTTGAACCTTTCGGCAAGGTAGCGGAAAGGTTCGCTGGTCAACAAGAAACAATGTTTTCTGTAAGATTTCCCCAAGCTTTTATTACAAGCTTGTTTCAGGCCTTTCCAAAGGTTGTTAGGAGCCCTCCCCTCGAAGGACACAATAGAACCCCCCCTTCCCCCTCCGAAGCCGTACTCTTACAGAGGGATCCAACCCCCTTTTTCACCCCTCTCTTCAAAGCCGTACTACTACAGAGGGGTCCAACCTCCTTTTTTATCTCCCTTCTTCTGACGTCATCTTAGTCCAACTGAGAGTTATCTGGAATTTCAATTAATTGGATCAATTAGGAATCTTAATTAATCAAAGCTTAATTATTAATCTAATTTTTAATTGAACTTACTTGTACGATTTCGTTGCAGATTGTGACAAAAATTCAAATTCCTCCGAGCCGGGGATCGAACCCGCGTTCTTAGAGTTGGTAGGCAAGTGCACTAACCACTATACCTCACCGGGCTACACAAGATGGAACAGGTGGTTCATAAAAAGCTTTTCTAAGCCAAGAAACAAGCTTTTCTAACTTTTCTGCGGGAATGGTTTCTGAATCGGTTTGCGCGAAAATGCTTTCGCGGACTTGTCATTCACGCCTTGTCGTTGAGGTAGTTCATAAAAAGCTTTCCTACGTAAACCTTGCGGCAATGGTTTCTGAAACGGTTTGCGCGGAAAGCCTATGGAAAATGAAATGGCAACCTTTCCGCATCCTTCTTTGTTATCTGGGAGGCATATTGGCATAGCATTAGTAACTAAACAGTATAGTAACACTTGCATAGATGTACTTTCCGTTTTGGCATAATGTGACGGCTGTTTTGTGCTGGAGCTCGTAATTTTGAACCGTGGTCAGATGATAAGATAGTTGCACGGAAACATCCTTTTTGAAAATGTCTAGTGAATTAAAAAACAATGAACATTTATGCAAATGTTGCTAACAGGAGAAATTATGCAAAATCGTATGAGTTGCACATATCCATAATACCGAGATCAGTGGTGTAGTCTCAAAATGAGCAGTACCGGGCGCTCTAACCTGGGTGACAAAAATCACGCTGTTTCAAGGATGTTTTCACAATTTTTGTTATTTATTCCCTTTAAGAAAAGCAGTGCCAGATCGACGTTCCAGCTCCACTACGCCTCTGACCGAGATATTAATAGAGTTGCCATAATTGCCAAGCATTGATACGGGACGTTTAAGAGCTAAATAATTAAAACATGAAAGAGATGGGCAGTAAATGGTTTATTTTACTCTGATAAAAAATCCATAAAGTTTAAGCAATCTAGTAAAGTGAACATATAGAATAATAAAAAGGATTGAAGGCTAATCCTTTTTAGTACAGCCATGTTTTAACCTTTAAGCTACAGGGACTTAAATCAGAAGAACTGCATTGAATGCGGGGTGTGAAATCCTTACTTGTGTCTGGTACAACAATTGCACCGACCCGCATTCAAAGGTAAAAATTCTCTGGTACAACAGTTGTACCGTACCGCCCATAAGGAAAAAATTAAATTTGATTTTGCTTTCTTAATTGTATCATTATTTTCTTTCACATAATTATAAATTTGGGCGTAAGTCATTTTAAAATTATAATGACAAATCAAAATTGCTTCAGTTGTCTCCACTGACAACGTGTTTCTTTCATCCGACCAATGAGTTGACATTAGGAAAAATATTGGGTCGGAATGGCAAAAAATATTCTCATAGCTTTATTAGACGTGGCTTCTGATCAATAAACTTTGTATCGGCAAAAAACATCAGCCATTTCTCTTCCATTCTCAATTTTATAGTTGCTTTGCAGGTTTGTTTGGTATCATTTTTCTCTAAATAATCTTTTAGATTTACAGATTGGTTGAATAAAATCATCTGAGAAAATGGGACCAAAACGAGAGAAATAGTAATACGGGACTGAGTAGTGAAATGTGGTGATAGTCCCGTACATACGGGACGTATGGAAACCCTAGATTTATAGGTCATCTCTGTAAATGCCGATTGAAGAGGAGAATTATGGAGAGAACAGAAGGCTATGAAAAGGCTATAAGAATAAAATATTGAGCAAGAATTCTAATTTATTGGCCACTATCTGTAGATGGCAAGCTTATTTCATCAATATGGCACGTTATTTACTAAACATTTAATAACAAGCCATAGTTACGAATCAAAACGGGTGACGCAAAAGCCAAATGACCAATGTTTACAACTTCAAATAAGAAGCCCAAACAATAGCAAGGTTATCTCTAAAAAGCTGAATGACAGTTATTGCGATGTATAGTATTTCGTACGGTTGCTACATTTCCTGCGAAGGGACTCACTTATTGGACAAAAGATCTTACAAAAGTCTCCGCAGTTTATCAAAGTTTAACAAACTGCATGTTATCATTGAAATTCTTGGTCTTTTTGCTTCAAATTCTCGCCCTGATTTGGTCTTGTTGAACCATTTTATTAGTCTTTTTCTATAGTTAACATCGAGCCATCTAAAGTTTATCCTCATTATTTTACATGTGGCGAATATAAAACTTTAGTCAATGCAACAACACAATCTTTACAACTGCAAATAAGAAGCCAAAACAATAGCATTCTTATCACCAAAAAAGAAGCATGATAGTTATTGAGGTGGCAGTATTCCGTACTGTTACTTAATTTCCTGCGAAGGAACTCAGTTATTGCACAAAAGATCTTACAGAAGTCCCCTCAGTTTTTGAAAGTTTGACAATCGGATGTTATCATTCAAATTCTTAGTCTTTTCCTCTCACCTGCTTTGTCCCGTTGAAATATTTCATTAGTCTCCGTCCATAGTTAACATCCAGTCCATCCTCATTATTTTACATGTGACGATTATAAATCTTTAGCCAAGGCAATTGAACCCTTTCTGCACCGTTCAGTCGCGTGTCGCTCATTTTAATGAGGGTTTCTGTTCTTTCACGCCCTGGATGCTGCTCTAACAAGTGGGATGATATTGATTCGCGCCGAAAACAATCGCCACCCGTCGCCCTCCAACAATGCAGCTACAAGGACAAAGGGAGATGGATTTGTACATTGTGTAAGAGGGGTGCATGTTGGGCTAATTAGAATATGTTACCTCTCGGAGTGGACTTTTGTGTCGATGTTTTGTCTGACCCAGATGGTTTGTTGAAAGGAACAGATGGCTTAAAGTTCCCTTTGTTGGATTGTGGTCGGCTTGCGAAATGGGACTGTTAGAAGTTGGGTGAAATGTTTGGTACTAAAGAAAAGGAAACTGA
>BGPR01004792.1:17604-31909 GCA_013235015.1 Araneus ventricosus
ATATTTCTGAACATGAACTTAAAGAGAATTACAATAATGATAAAATGATAAGAAATATTTTTTCTCAAAAATATGGACGGGAAAATAAATTCCTTTTTGAAGAAATACATCCTAGAGCTGATAGAAATACTCTAAAAGCAAATTGGCAGTTTTGCTACATTTATGATAAATTTTAATTTTTATTGACTGTTTAGAAATTTTCTTTCTTATGATTTTCATTGTGGTTTTTCTTTATAGTCTTGTTTACGACGACTCACGCTTTTACAGTTTTATTAAGGCATTCATATTTTTGATCAAAAAATTCTATTCTACTTTGTAAAACACTAAATAAAGTGTTTTAAAAACTACTTTTCTACTTTTGAATAGAACAGATTTTATAATTCATTATCATAAATATTCTAGAATTTTGCAATCATATTTTTTCCTACGATTCACAACCGGTGGAACTTCTCATATGAAATCAAAACTAAAAATGATTGAACGATTAATTGATAGTTAAATTCTAAAAATATGAATTGAGATATTATTACCGGGAAAATTTCAGAATTCTAGAAAATCAGGAAGTGAGTGAAAAATCGATTAAAAAATTCCTTCTTTAGAAGATGAAACAATTAAATTAAATAAAAGCGTATAAAAATATTCAAAATCAACACGGAAAAGGCATTTATAAAGATGGAAAATCCAAGACTTAAATTATAATCACCGATTTCAACGCAGAAGCATACAAATCGTTTACAGATAAAGCTTATTTCTTTATCTTTTCTTTCAATTTTTTATCGCGGCAATCTCGTTATCTCTATTCTTCTTATTAGTGAGTTTGCTTTCGTAAAACTCTCGATTTTGGAATTTCCTCAACCACATCGATTGAATCCGGTTTTCTTCATTTCCTTGTGTTCGCTGTTAAATGGGACTCGGTTGTTAGACCCGGAACGCGGTTTTTTATTTCTGGTTCACGGGTTCACCCCTCTCATGCAATCCACGTGGGGAAAAAGCACCTGGATAAAAGTAAAAAAAATGCGGTCAAGCGATTTTCACTCCGAAGAGAAACAGTACCTTCTAGAAAGTTTTTTGAGAAAATCGGAAGAATGTATACTGTTGGAAAACAACGGCAGAAAAATTATTTGTGTATTTGACACAAATAAAGAGATTGGTATAGTTTTCCGACACCGATTCGTAAAACATAACATGCAATAAATACGCTCAATGAATGAGGTTAACTTTCATCATTAAATATATTTTAATTTTGAATGCTTTTTCGTCATATTCAATGAAACATTTTTTTATTGATCGGAAAATGTATTGGGAAGTCGGAAAACTATATACTATTAGAAAACGACACAGAGGGGAAAACATCACACATTATTTGCATATCTGGTACATAAAATGATTGATATGGTTTTCCGACCTCGATTCATAAAACATAATATGCAATAGGCTTTATAAATAAGATTAACTTTCATCATTATAAATATTTAATGATGAAAGCCTTTTCTTTATATTCAATATAACAATTTTTATAGATTGGAAAAATGCATCGGTAAATCGGATGATCGTATGCTATTAAAAAACGCGACAAAGAGAAAAAAAAATCATATCTGCATATCTGACGCACGAAACGTTTGGTACAGTTTTCCAATCCGATTCGTAAAACATATTTTATGTTTTGTGCTAACGTTCATTATTACGAATTTTTAATAATGAAAGCTTTTCCGTCGTGATTTCTTTTACATTCACAGTAATATTTTTAAATATGAAATATGAATCATTTTATTAGATGTTACAAATAAATTTTTCGCTCAAAATGCTAACTGCAAAAAAGAATCATGATTGGTCTAATTTTCTTTTCTTTTTTTATAAATGCCCTTATTTTGAATTTAAATCGAGGCTTTTTTTTATTTGTAAGAGCAAGAATTGTAATAGTGAAAAAAAAAGTTCACCTCGGGATCGTGATGAATTTCCAAATTTTAGATCTTCATAAGTAAATAAATAAAAACCCGTTTTCCAATTGTCTGCATATCTTTCCATTTGTGCGTATTTAAACATGAGAACAACAACAACAAAAACGGAACGAACTAGACAGATAAATTTGAAATTTCTAATTTTATCAGCATAAATAAAGATCAGTGTCAAATTATGGATAAAATCCAACAACGAATTGACTGTCTGTCGGTCTTTCTCTTTGAGTGTGCATGGACACAATAACTCAAAATCGTAACAAGCTACTGTTCAGCAAGTGATTCCGATACTATCACGTGGACGATTTTACACCGAAAAAGGGTGTCAGGCAATGAGTCATATGAGCGCATTTCCGGAGTTCTTTGTTAGATCACGCTCGCAAACATCACCCTTCCATTCTTCACTTCCCCCTATTTTGATGAAAGTAACTCCGCCCGGCGCATGCGCAAAAGCGCGGAGGGTTTCCGAATCCGTTCCTAATCAACACATAAGTGAAATCCGGTACGCAGTCTTGCAACTACAATTGTAGATCTGCATCGGATTATGGGCTCAGTCCGTCAAAAGGAAGATTCCGATTCTCTTCGCTATACCACGAAGATAAACGCAAAATGTACGAGAAGTATGCGAGTTAATATGTGAGAAAATTCTTGCTAATTTATGCCAGTTATGAGAGGAAACTAAAAAGAAAAAGAAGATCCACATTATTGGACCAGCCTTGACTGAAATGTGGTATAAATACAGAAAGACAAGCAAATGCCTCCTATTTACAAGTTTTTACGTCACGATCATCCTTCACTTACTCTACATAGGGATCGTGGTTATTGCAATAGATGAAAGAAAAGCAAATGCCTCCTATTTCCAAGTTTTTACGTCATGATCATCCTTCACTTACTCTATATAGGGATCGTGGTTATTGCAATAGATGAAAGAAAAGGAAATGCCTCCTACTTCCAAGTTTTTACGTCACGATCATCCTTCACGTACTCTACATAGGGATCACGGTTATTGCAAATAACCGGTTTTTTCCATCTCCAGTTTAACCTGGCGATTAAAACCGCACAAAATAACCTGATTTTGAGAAAACCGGTTTTCAGTTTTTTTTTTAAGGCAACATCTGTGGACAGAATTCTTTTTATTAATAATAATATACAATAAGTAAGTATTAATACAATAATTAATTAATGCAATAAGTAATTATTATAAATAATTAATTAACATAATATGTAATGATAATAAATAAGTAAGTATTATAGACAAATTTTTTTATTAACATTGTTTAAACAAGAAATTAATTCATTGGCCAATATTTATCATCTAATCTGCTCATAGAGACTCTTTCAGCGATTTATTGATCCGTTAGTCGACACCTCTCATTGGCAACAACATCATTCAACGTAGATACTAATCTTTCGGACGCCACAGGGCTTCTGTCTAAAGATAAATATTTTTTGGCTACAAAAAACAGACGCCGTTCGCAAATAAAATTTTTTATTAGTATTGTTTTTGCAGGAAATCAATCCATTTGGCAGTATTTATCTGTTCATTAAGACTCTTTAGTAATCCGCCAACCAACAGACGCCTCGAGGAAGCGGTTGTCGGTGATTGGCCTAAGATGATGAAATTCAAAGCTTTATAACTTGGTAAATTTTAGTGTTAGTCGAACCTAAAATCGAGCCTATCTTCCGACCCCCGGTTTTTGGATTTAAAAAAAATAGCCGGTTTAAACAGGGGCAAAAAAACCCGAAAAAACCGGTTAACCGAAACAAAAAAAAACTTTTTTCGGTTTAAACCGGTAAGTTTTTCCCATCCCTAATACTACATCAGCCTCCGAAAGCGTTGATTGTCCCAATTAGTGAAAGTCATTCGTAATTCAGACAGAATATAGCTTATTCGAAGGAATTAGAGTTTAAAACTACCCTTCTATATTCCGAAGTGCTGAAAATGATCCAATTTCGAGTATGTGCTACTTTTCACTGGAGCAAAAATGGTGAGTTTTTTCTAAGGTGATTGTTCTCAAACTTAAAATATTTGGAAGCAAATTTTCCATTGTAATTTTAATCACCTGCTTCCGAATGTTTTTATTTATGAACCATATTTCGTGTGTCTCATTTAACTGAAATGACAATTTTTGCTTCAAATACACGATTACAGGAATTTTGAGAATAATTTTTGAAAAGCCTAAACTGTTTAAAGTGCCGAAGCGTTAGCATATAAAATTACTACTCACACTTTATTTGCTGTAAAATGTTTCTATATGAGCATATTGCTTGAGAAAAGTTTCAGGCTTGTAACCAAATGTTTGATAAACACGAAACAATATAAAACGTGATTAATCAACAGTGTCTGTTTATGCAGCTATGTAAACAATTGAATGTGTTTCTACAACGTGAAAGTAAAATATTTGTATTGAATAAAAAGTAGGTGCTATCAGTTAATAAGATTTTTTAAATGGCAAAATACCGATTTCAGACGATTTTTAATATTTTTAACATCAGTTATATCTATAAGAGGTTAATAATTAAAAGAAACTACGAAATTGGATAATTCGAACGTCTTTAATTTTAACTCGTAGGTAATTCGAATTTTTCTCTGGCCTGTTGAATTTCTTATCAACATAATGTTAAAAGCACGTCTAAAATTTGAATTTATTTTGTTTAATTTTAAATCAAAAATTAAAATTGTAAAAATTTGTTTTTATTTCTGAATTGTTTTTGTTAGTAAAAAATACGTCCACATCTTGCGTCCACCATATCTATTTTGTTATACGTCGAAATTAAGAAAAAATTCTCTTTTTTTAAAAGCTTTAACCCTCTGAGAGTCCAATTATTTTGAAGTTTTAGCTATCAGATTAGAAAACTTAGCTTATAAAGGAAATGAATCGATCTTTTTTATGTTTAATTATATTTTTGAAATCTTAAGAGCACTTTATCCATGGTTGTTTAAGAAAATATACATATAAATACTAGCTATCTGCTTTTGAACGTTAGGCGTGGACTGTGTTCTTTATTTGGAAGTTTTATTGTACAATTCTAGTATTCAAAGTTCGGTAAACTATTTATTTATTATAGTTGAATAGATATTAAAACTATTATTTTTCAAATTATTAAATTTTTAACTTTATAATTATTACAATTTTATTTTTAAAATTACTTACTATTTACATATATTATTCATTAAAATAGTTAAAATTAAGATTAAATATTTACTTCCATTTTCAGTTTAAAAACTGTAGATTTACTTAACGTATTCACTGTTAGACCTAGATTTCCTCAATTCGAATTTATGGATAAATCGAATTTTTTATTGTGGTTCCTTTAGGTTCGAATGATCCATTTGACTGCATATTTCATTTTTATCATTAAAATTATTTTTTAAATAAAAAAAAATAAAAATAAACCTTTGGATTTGGCCTCTTTAGTTGCTGACCAACTTGTACACGACCGCCAAGAAAGGCCGTGATAAACAGAACGTCTCAAGAAATTATTTTTTGGCGGTAATCTTTATTCCGAATTCTATCTCTCACTCCCCTGCCCCTGTTTCAGCGAACAAAACTATCGCTTCGACTTGTCTTAAGTGAGAAAAATCTCACTAATTGGAACTCGACTGTTTTGGAATAATATCGAACCCGGAACCGATTCTATTTCTGGATCATCCAGGCGTCACCCAAGGCCGCCCGAAAAGAAAAACCTAAACAAAAGTTGCCAAACTCGGTCAACAAACTTTCACCTTAAACCGGCACGTAGTCAAAATCGTCCCACTTTGGAGGTCGGCATGTAGGTCGATGCCGACTATCTTCCTTTTATTCGAGCGAAAAAAATGAAAATAAATCGAACAGCCAACGGTGGACTTTTCAGTCGAGAGAAAGAATTGTTAGTGTCAAGGACGTGGCATGGGATGGACTATGGGGAAATATCATCGCACACTGGATTTCAAATATTGCGGAATCACTGTGATTTGTATTAACTTTTTGGTGTGAAACTGTGATTCTGTGCCGTGGATGTGATTCTTTGTTTCTCTCTAAGGAATATTTTGAATAAGAAGGTGAGATGTCTTTTTTTATTTTATTATATATGGAGAATAAAATAGTAGCTCCAGTAAGTCAGTGATTAAACTGAATTTTAATAACATTTTAGGTCTATTACTGATCAGATTGATTGTATCATAAATTTAAACAATCAGTAAGTCAGTCATTTAAAGTTAAAATCAGTCAGTCTTAAAGGTACAATAGACCGTCAAAACAAAATTTTTCAATTTCAGTACTATTTCTCTGAAGATTTCCTAACAACTTTGTGATCCTCATTTTTATGATGTAAAAAAAATGACAACAAAATTTATTGTTAACTTTCTTATTTTTTTTAAAGAAATTAATAAAATGTTGTAAAACTTCAAGTTGTTCCATAAGCATTAAAATCTATCATTAATCTATTTTGCCAGATTTTGTTTTAAAGAAATGTTTTAGTTCTAAACAATATTTTGCACGTTTACCATCTTTGAAATTTTTTTTATTTTAAATCGAGATTACTTGGTTTGTAAAAATCATTACAATGATAATGCACCGGGCAGTTAATACAAAAAATAATAATATTCATAAGAGATTGATTTTAAATTCTATCTATATATACGTATACAACATAAGGCAAATTAATGTTTCCTATGTTTCTCTAAACGTGAAGTCGATTACGATATTTTGTAAATACGCGTTATAAATTTTAAAGTCCTCTATAACGTAAAATTACTGATCAAATCGTAGCCATCAAAACTATTCAGCTTCAGTAAGAAATGCATCGATTCACAAGGATCAAAAATTCGAAAAATAAAAATTTTCATTTTATGTTCTAAATAAATCATTGCTTAGCACTAAAATCTCAACTGATTAAAAAGACAATTAGAGAAAACAAGAGCTCCATTTTAATGCTTTCTCGTGTGTAAAGTATATAAAGAGATGGTATTGAAATCGTCAAAAAATTCAACAACGAGATTTTGATGAATCTCCAATTGTAAGGACTCCCTGAGGCCGAGAAAAACACTGCTGGATTTACGTCTGTCTGTCTGTGAACAATAATATGGTATAAGCAAGGAAGAACGTGGATTTTTAGGAACAGGTGTAATCAAAACTGTCAAAATACCAACAGTTCAAACATTTTGTGTCAAAATCAGTATTATCATTATTTTTTTATTTATTTGTTCATTTTTTTATTTAGAACAGTTTTTTTCTGATATTTGTGTTTAATTGTGTATATTTTCCAAATTTTTTTATGTGTTTCCTGCATGTTCTATATTTAATCAAGTTCTGCTGTTTAAATGTTTTTTATCACTTCTGTCTGTAAATGTCAAACTCTTTAAGAGTGTGTTGCCCAGACAGGGCATATTTTTGTTCTGATTGAGTAATTTCTCCAGTTTAAGTTTTGGGTTTTTTCATAAGTTTAAACCATGGGGGAGGAGAGAATTTAAAGTTGTTCGGTTATGGCATTCGCGTAGGTTCCCAGGGCCATGTGGTGGAAATTGTTGTACTCATCCACCCTGCACCCACCCAACTTGTTAGATAACCCTTGAGGTTATAGGAATCGTGTGGGGTGGCGTCATGTCATGTCTGTGAACAATACAACTAAAAACTCTATAAACAGGATGAAAGAAATTTGATATGAGGTCTTTACTCGGAAAATCGTAGATTCTTCATCAAATTTTGGACAAAATCCATCTGACGTGTGCATAAGTACGAGATAACCAACTACATAGATTAAATTTTGCATATGGTTAGAGTTGTCATACGTCCCGTATATACGGGACTGTTACCATATTTCACTCCTCAGTTCCGTACTTCTATTTGTCTCGTTTTTGTCCAGCTTTCTCCCTAAACTCAGTCAGTAGAGACAACTGGAGCAATTTGTCAGTATAATTTTAAAATGACCTGCGCCCAATTTTATAATTATGTGAAGGAAAAAATGATATACAGTGGTACCTCCCTTAACGGACACTCCCGAATAGCGGACACCTCTAATTAACGGACATTTTTACGAGTCCCAGTCCTTCTATATAGGACAATCCATGTTATTCCCTCTGGATAGCGGATAGGTATTTTCTTTAAACTTTCAATTATTTTGGCAAACATTTCAAAATTATTCTAACAAGCAATATAAAAATATATGTTTCATATATCAAACAGAGGTGAAAAAACTTTTTTATAAAAAGTTTGTCCTCCCCAATAGCGGACACCTCCTAAAAACGGACAAAACTTTTGGTCCCGTGACTGTCCGCTTTTCGGAGGTACCACTGTAATTAAGAAAGTAAAATCAACTTTAAAATAAAACTGGGCTAAAAAGGATTAGCCTTGCGTCTTTCATATTAATCTATGTATTCATAATATTAGATTGCTAAAAAACTTAATTGATTTTTATCAGAGTAAAATAAATCATTACCTAGCCACTTCTTTCATGTTTTATTTATTTAGCACTTAAACGTCCCGTATTGCTTGGCAATTATGACAATCCTAACTTAAGCGTCTCGTATCAATTTTCAGCAATTATGGCAACCCTACATATAGTATGTATATATCTAATTTTGCACCAAATCCCTAAACGCAATGATTTCCAACGTGGAGCCCATGTCCCACAACCACCTACTGTGATTTAGCGAGCATAGGTATATAAATTATCAGATCGAAAAGGTACATTTTTCTTTAGGATGAACTCTCTCATTAATTTTCAAAAATATATATATAAAATATCTTAATCCCCGCAACCTTTTAAAAAATGATGAAATTAAGAAAATTTAAATTTATTTATCATTTAGGACTTAAAACACATTTATGTCTCTTCAGTAACCAATTTAATTTTTGAATATTAAAAATTATGTATATATTACATAAGAGGTATAAGAATGTTAGGAAGGCTTAGGTGGGACATGGCACAAAAAAGCTTGTGAAACATGTCTTAATGGTTGCCTATTTCTTGATCCGTCTATTCGTGGGTATAGTAATGCGATAACTCAAAAAATCAACAACCCAAATGGGTGAATTCTAATATATCATCTCTACACCAAACTGTAGATATGTGTCTTATCTTGGACTAAATCCGTCTGTTTGTTCATTTGTCCATGTATATACGAGGGACGTTTCGAAAGTAAATTTCGTCATGTTTTTCCACAAGGAAGCTTTATTATAATCCGAAACATATTTACAAATGCATAACAAAATACAAACTTTTGGCTATTTTTCCACGTATTCGTCACCGACATTGATACATTTGTCGTACCGTGAAATCAGCTTCAGGAAATCATCCTGGTAAAAATCGGTGCCCAGCGAGCGAGGGAAGTTCTTCACCTGTTGCACCTCTTCATTGTTTCGGAAGTGATGTCCCGACAGTGCTGTCTTCAATGCAGGAAAAAGGTGAAAGTCCGATGGGGCAAGATCGGATCTGTAGGCCGGGTGATCCAATCTCTCCTATCCCAGGCGACGAATGTGTTCTTTTGTGTCTCTTGCTATGTGGGATAATGCGTTATCGTCCAAGAACAAAAGCCTTCGAGTCTTCTTGCAGTCTTGTGATCAGCGTGAGGTCCTTCGGTACCCATCTTCACATTTTTCCTGCATTGAAGTCAGCACTATCGGGACGACACTTCCGAAGCAATGAAGAGGTGCAACAAGCCGTGAAGAACTTGCTTCGCTCGCTGGGCACCGATTTTTATCAGGATGGTTTCTTGAAGTTGATTTCACGGTACGACAAACATATCAATGTCGGTGACGAATATGTGGAGAAATAGTCAAAAGTTAGTATTTGTTATGATATTGTATGTTTCGAATTGTAGTTAGAAATTGCAATCCGGCACCAATTTCAATCCGGTCGGATTCCCACCGATCCGACCGGATTGGTCAAATCAAAACTATTTTACCTTTTCATTCCAAAATCAGCTGTATAAAAGATGATAAAGTGAGTGTATTACAAAGTTTATAAAAAAAAGCGTTAATTTCTTATGAAATCAACTTTATTTACACTGTTGTAATTAATCAACATTTATGTATGAATCAACAATAAAAATTTAGTATAGTGTAACTAGTTAAATTGTAATTGTTATATTAGTTTATTAATAATTAGATAATGACGGGTGGTTATGTTCAGTCTCACTTACAAGATTTCACAAATGACATCAATGATAACTTGTAATGTAACTGATATTATGTAAGTAACTTATATTAAATCTAACTAAATCAAGCTTATCAATTAAGATCACAATAATTAGGTATTTTAGACACGCCAAGCAGTCTCATTCTTATAATTATGGCAGTCATCATGAATCTGTTTAATCAATGGCACAATTATCACAATAACGAGTTTAAAACTTCTTCGTATTTTTTATATACTTATTTTAAATTATTATTTCAAGTAAAACCATTAAAAAAAACTCACTTTGGTTTTGAAAAAATTATCGTAGGAAACAAATAGTGTTAATTGTGTCATCTGCCAATCGACTTCTTACAGAGCTACAAATATAACCAGCGGCCTAGAAAGCCCTTTCTGCTTCTACACTTGTCGGTTTTATTGTCAACAAATACCCATGAATAGAAGACAAGTATTTTCCTCGAACTCCTTCACTTTCACATGTAGTCATTTCCTTTCTTAATGTTTTCTCATAATCTTTCTCTTTTTTTGGTATTTATGCTCTAGGTTTTCATATCTTGCTGGATTTGCATCTGTAATTCTTTCTGTAATGTCAAATAATTTTTCAATGAAGATGAATCTAAATTATTTTCTACTATATTATCTACGTTTTCTTTAAAGCTATCATCTTGAACAACTCTTTCTAAGATATTTTTCATTTCTAGTCTTACAACTTTTTTTTTCGGCATAGTAAATGTATCATCAGTTCGTCTTGTATCATCATCATATTTTTTTTATTCTGTAAGTATATTAATATTCCTGTTTTCATTTTGAATTGGTTTCAAAAGTGACATGTTTGTTTTAGAACTTCTAGACTAGTGCCTGCAATGCAATACAAATAGGTACATTCTTACAATTTAAAATGTTATTTCGGTCACTATGTAAGAAGAAAGTCGTATTATAAAGAAAAATCAGAAATATGGATCGTTACTCAATTCATTTCTAAGTCTAATTATCTATTTAAATCATTCTCGTATTCGTAAATGCAACATAAACGTAATTCATCTATCATTTGAGCAATAACAATGTCTATATGTGTAGCGGGTGAGTCAGCGTCGAACGACTCGTACAGACCACGCATTTATGTACCTACTCTTGCAACAACGCGAGTATTTTTTCAAGAAATCTGCTTCATGTATTTTTTTAATTTACCGGATCCGGTAGATGTCTAATGATGCCGGATCCGCCGGATTACTTGATCCGGTTTTCCGGATTGCAATCCCTAATTGTAGTAAAGCTTCCTTGTGAAGAAACATGACAGAACTTACTTTCGGAACGTTTTTCGTAAAAATACGATTAGTCAAAAACACAACAAGCAAGGCTAATGAAATCTAGTTAGGGGTCGTAATATCAAAATTGTAGATTTGGTGGACTTTGGACCCAAACGATCAACAACCAAAATATATACCCGATTCTTTTCAATATATTACAAAACTAAATACAAAATGCGCCATGTTTTGCAGTATACGAAAAACACCAGGAGAACATTCCTGTAAGTTAAATAAAAACAGTTTTAAAAAAAAGCTTTTATTAGTGTACGAAAAAGTAGATAGATTTTTAATTTTATTATCTTCTACTTTTTAGTCTATTATTGATGATTCGTTATTATAAACATTATGGAATCGCGAAATTAAATTTTTCCTCAAATTCACTGGCAGGTGTAAGTATTAAAACTTTAATTACATTAATGATAATTAAGTTCTGAAAATATTAAAATTGTACATTGTTATTGAGAACACTCAAGGGTTCAAAATTTCGAAACTTTAACACATCAGGAGGTGATTAAAAATCGATTACAAAATTCCATCTTAATAAACAAAATTGAAGTCAAGTTAAATAGAAGTGTGCAAGAAAATAAAAAAATAAAAACTTCTCTCTGCTTACAAAAATCATCCGCTTGGCAGGAAATTCAGTGCACTTCTAGACAGAAAACGTTATTAAATTTATCTGAAACTCACGTGATTTTGTAGACCACTAAAAATAGCAAGTAATGATAATGAATAATACTAGATAGATACGCAATTTGTTTATAAAAATTCTCCTGCTACAAAACATCATTTAAACAAATTTGATAATAGTCAGAAAGAAACAAAAGCATTTAATAAAAGTATGATTTTAAAATTTAACAAGAACCATAGGAGGGAAAAGTGTTACAGAGCAAGATTAATTGTTCTTCTAGTTGACAAATTTAACTACTAAAACCGAAATTGTTTGATAGATTAGGCAATAAAAAATCTTTTAGAAGTCCATTGTTTATTTGAGAATGAATCAATATATTTTTTCTACTTCTGAAAAATTCGTCAATATGTTATTAAAAGCTGATGAATAGATAAAATAAACTATAAAGGGATAATGAGAGAAATAATAAATAAAGGAATATAAATGAAATTAAATTCCGATGAAGTATTTTTGACAGATACATCTTCGCCATTTGAAATTCATTTGTTGTCATATCCATGCTTTTCCTTCAATAATGTGTTGTTAAGGTGAAATAAATATGAATAAGTAAACAAAAATTAAATTTTAACACTTCTTTCCTTTCTGTATATCTTCAAAACATATACAGAAGCTCAGTTATTATGACTCTCAGTATTTTTATTATAGAGAAATGGCTTTCAAAGTAATGAATAATTTATTATGGTTGCATTGTTTTCGGACTAATAAAATGGGACTGGTTTCAACGATTGCTTGAAAATATTGCAGTATTGTTACTAAGCTAACATTGATCGAAAAGTGAAATAGTGGAACACTACAGAGTAAAAAGTTTTTTTGATTTTAAAAGGTAAGCTCTTTATTAGATTTATACAACCTGTTTCGAAAACTCTTTGTTTAGTTTTAGCATTTTTTGCCTTTCATTTTCGAATGATTTCTAAAATAGAGATTAAACTGGAACTTATCGTTTATTCTCAATATTGTTTATGTGTAATGTTTATTTTTGTTAAGGTTTAAAATAGGATTTTGATTTAAGTTCTATGTCATTTTTCTCATAAAATCTCTAAAGATTTTCGAAATTAGCTTTTACTCTAGAATGTTTCTTTTTGGTAGAAACTACTAGAAAATTCCATTGTCTATATTTCCTTTATATAGTTCTTAAACACGGCAAAGGCTGCTCGGAAAGATTTATTTCATAAGTTAATACAGAACAAATGAAGAATTTTAGATTTATTCAAACGCGAATTCAAACTCACGTCAGTAAATAATAGTTCATTTTTTAAAAATGTAGGCCGGAGTGAATTTAAAGATGGCTCCACATAACGTTTTCCGAAATTTTTCCTGGAAAACATCAGAATTGTGAAATCGAAAAACAGCAATGACAAACAAACCATCAACGGAAAAGATAATTTTGGACACTTTTAGAGTATTTTTATGGATATAAATTGAGAAAGTTTAGCTGGATAGCACAAAGACTATAATTTTTAGTCACACTTTATATGTGTCATTCTCGTGTGTGTTATTAAATGCACTAGAAAGTCAGGGGAAGGACACTTAAGAATTTTTTTTCATTTTGAAGCAATAAAAATCGCCTTATGAGTTTATTTTCTCATGAGAATCACGAAGCTATATTCGAGTTTCCCAATAACTGTCACATTGAAATTGAGTTTGCATTCTTTCGAACAGCTTCTTTAAATGAAATGTGAAATTAAATAAATAAAAAGTTAGAAGTTAAAATATAAATAAAATAAAACTATTAGAACAAATAATTAAATAAAATAATGAAAGTAAACAGTTATATGAAAATTTATTAAATAAAATAATAAAAATAAAAAGTAAGATAAATAAAATTTTAAAAATAAAATGGAATTATAAAAAGTAGAAATAAATGAAATTATGAAAACAAAATAATAAAAAAGTAAAAATAAATGAAATTATAAAAATAAACTAAAATAATAAAAAGTAACAATAAATGAAATTATAAAAATAAAATTATAAAAAGTAAAAATAAAATACAAAAAATAAGTAGTAAAAATAAAATAAAATGCAAAAAATAAGTAGTAAAAATAAAATAAAATACAAAATAATAAGTAAAAATAAAAAAATAAAAATAAATAGATTTAAGAGACTATGTGGTTTAAATTTTTTATTAGAGCATCAGGAAGAGAAGCTTTTGTATTGCAAAAGAAGTGTAGGTGAAAAAAATCATTTATGCTATTCTTCCTTTCATAATCTATGATTGCTAAACCTTCTCGATGTTTCTTCTG
>BGPR01004792.1:31919-72940 GCA_013235015.1 Araneus ventricosus
ATACGTAAAACCTATTTCATGCCCATTTTCCCTGTATATAATTTATATAATTTGTTGTGTATTTTGTAATATGAGTTTCTGTTCGATAAGATACATAGGTTAAATGAATTATAATAAATTATGTCCGACGGCGATGTGGCAGCAAGAAAATAAAGCATTTAAAGTTCAAAACGATTGATGCTCTTCCATTATATAAAACATATTTTATGCCCGTTTTTTACATATATCACATATATGATTTGTAAGGTATTTTATAATAAGAGTATCTACTTAATAAAGCACAAATTTAAATGCGAGGTTTTCTGAAGTTTCAAACTATGCCTATCGGCGACTGGCCTAATTCCATGTTCAATTAAATTCAGTAGATTACACACGAGAAAATTATTATATTAAATGCTTGACAAATAACCAGTTCTTTGTTGCAAACTTGCTTTTTCACTAAATTATTGTGAAGGAAATCCTCGTTCTTTTGATGATGCAGTAATTCTTCCACTAGTTTCTGAGGAAACTAAACGAATGAAAACTTAGGAAACACAATAATGAAACCCCATCTCGTGCAACTGACTTCCTTTTCCCCCTGACCGCTTCCATTAATTCATTTTCCGTTTTCACAAACACTGTTTCAAAACACAGTTTCTCAACGTTCGGAATGGGGTTACTGTTTTTGTGCCGCGTTACATTCTGACAAGATTCTGCGGGATGTTGTTATGTTGTCTCTCGCAGAACTAGATGATCGTGATTTTTATTACATTTTGGACTCGTAAATTCATTCCATTCGTGTGTTGGAAAGTAATAACTAGTGTAGTAAAAAAAGTGACGAGAATGGTCTATTTGAAACAAGCACGAACTAGAAGTGATTGCAATTTTTTCCCCGAAGTTCTATGACTTTCACCGACTTCTGTCAACAATCCGCATTCCATTCTTTATTATCGTTCGCAAATAATTTAAATTTTAATGAATAAAGAATTTTTTCTTTACTATAACCAAAATGGTGTAAAAATTCAACAAAGAATTTTGTTTCGCTACTTTTTTTTCGTAAGTTTTACGACTTCTGCTAGAATCCGCATTTCATTCTCTATTATCGTTCGCAAATAAATTAAATTTTAATGAGTAGAGATTTTTTGCTTGGACGTTAACCAAAGTATCTTAGGAATTCAGAAAAGAATTTTTCCTCAATTCATTATTTTTGTCGGAAGTTCTATGACTTTCACCGATTTCTGCCAACAATCCACATTCATTCTTTATAATAGTTTGCAAAAAATGAATTTTAACTAGTAAAAAATTTTTCTTTGATGGTAACCAAAATGGCTTAGTCATTCAGCAAAGAATTTGTTTTCCTTAACTTTTTTTCAGATGTTGTGCGACTTTTACCGTCTTCTGCAACAACCCACTTTTCATTCTTTAGCATTGTTTGCAAATAAATTAATTTGTAATGAGAAAAAAATTTTTGCGTTGACGATAATCAAAATGGCTTAGGAATTCAGCAAAGAATATTTTTCCTCAATTAATTTTTTTGTCAGATGTTGTACGACTTTTGCTGACTTCTACCAACTTACTGCATTTCATTCTTTATTATCGTTTGCAAATGAATTAAATTTTAATGTGCAAAGAATTTGAATTTAATGCTTTGATGGTAACCAAAATGATTTAGAAATCCAGCAAAGAATCTTTTCCTCAATTGATTTTTTGTCAAATGTTGTACGACTGATTTCTGGCAACAATCCGTGTTTCATTCTTTATTCTCATTTGCAAGTAATTTTTTTAATTTGTAAATTTTAGCAAGTAAAGTATTTTTCCTTTGACGACAGTCAAAAATGGCTTATGAATTTAGAAACGAATTTTTATTTCGCCACATTTTTTTCCAGAAGTTGTGTACGCCCTAAACCGACTTTTACAACAATATGCATTTCCTTCTTTATTATCGTTTTCAAGTAAATTAAATTTTGGCTATTAAAATATTTGCCTTGACGATATTCAAAATGGTTTAGGATTCAGCCAATAACATATTTTTGAATTTGTGTTCTCACTGAAATATAATAGAACGATGTAAATTCGAAATTGACGGAGAATGAAAATACGAATTAGAAAGAATCGGGTTTTAAAATGACTACAGCATAACAGCATTTTTTGAACTAAGAATGACACTAAAGATTTATGAGTAAGAATTTTAATAATTAACAAATAAACAGTAAGTTTAATAAATAAAGTAATAATTATAACTAAAAATTTTAATAATTTTAATACTTTTTAGAGGCAAACAGTGCACTTTCAATACAATAATTATACAATAAATTTTCAAAAATAAAAAAACAGTACAGTTTACATTTCAAGTATTCAAAAATTTTGTCAAGTGATCAATTTTTTATTAATTTTTTAATTGCATGTGGTGTACAGCAATAAAGTACTGAGTGAAATAAGGGTCTAAAATATTTCAGTAATCGTAAATTATTCATTTACGATTACTGAAGACGCAAGGTGTGGATGTATTTAATTAAAGAAAGGAATAAAAAAAATAATTTTTTTACAATTTTTAATTTTTACTTCGAACTATAAACAAAAAATAAATTCGAATTCTAGACTATAATTTAATTTTATGTTTATGGAAAATTAGAGGTCTAGAGACAGAATTCGAAATTCCGGCTCATTCAAATAAAAAACGTTCGAATTTTCCAAGTTCCAATATATCTTTTTTTCTGCCCGATTCAGTCGCCTTGCACTAAAATGTACACGGGGCTTACGATCAAGTATTAAAATCACAAAATTATCTTCTAGATCACGTAATAATTTTCTCCCTACACCATTTCAATCATTCGCAATATTTTAATATTATGTTAGTGAGAAATTGTGGGACAAGAGAAAAAAAAAATTAGAAATATCGACAAATTCGAACAAAAACTTTAAAATTAGCCACGTTATACTGTAATTAGAAATTTTAAACTGTTTAATTATTCAAGAATTCAAAACTAATTTTAAAAAGGCAAAAATATATGTTATGCAGATAGCATCACTGTGCAGTATAAGGTTAAAGTTCGTTCGGAAAGTTTTTATCCACACGCTGAAAGGTTGAGAACCCCTGTTTTAGTGCAATGCAAGATTTTCCGCAAAATGCGATGTTCACCCACCGGACTGAAATAAACTTTCAACCACTTTTGGATCGAGTAGTTGAATCTTTCTCCCATGAAATCTTCCTCTAGACTTGTTGATCCCCCGAGATAAAATGCGGCACGCGACCCACCGGCTATTTTCGAACAAAGTTCAGCGATCACACTCAGACACTCTCACCTGTTGAGGAAGGGGGTGTTCTGTGCTCAAGCGGGTGGAACTGACTCTCTAAAAAAAGAACACGAAATAGGAGAGTTCCGTATTCGTTTGAGCTTGTTAAGATGAATTTTGCCTGGAAAACTGTTTGCAAAAAAATATTTTTAGAAATAATTTCTCTTATCTGGCATTCCTGCTCTCAACGCCAAAAATGGAATTTGTATTTCCATTTAACTCTCCGAGCGGCGCAAATGTCTTTTTATTTTTTTCATGTTTAGTTCAAAAGCAGATAGCGTATTTATATGTATATTTTCTTAAAAAATCATGGATAAAGTATTCTTAAGATTTCAGAGATATAATTAAATACGAAAAAGATAGATTCATTTACATTAAAAGTTAAGTTTTCTATCCTAATAGCTAAAAGTTCAAAATAGAGAGTTAAGCTACATCAATTAATATTACAGACTAACAGTCGAAACTAGGGATGGCGGTTATTGTAAAAACAACCGGTTTTTGGTTATACCGGTTTTTTCACCTCCGGTTTAACCTGGCGGCACTGCTCAAAATGACCGGTTTTTGAAATAACCGGTTTTCGTTTTTTTTAAAAAAAAAAGAAACAGCGTTCGTAGACAAATTGTTTTATTAGTAATAATATACAACAAGTATTAATACAATAAGTAATTAATGTAATATATAAGTAATGATTATAAATAAGTAATTAATGTAATATTTAACTAATGATTATAAATAAGTAATTAATGGAATATATAAGTAATGATTATAAATAAGTAATTAATACAATAAGTAATAATAATAAATGAGTAATTAATACAATAAGTAATACTAATAAATGAGTAATTAATACAGTATGTAATAATAATAAATGAGTAATTAATACAGTAAGTAATAATTATAAATGAGTAATTAATACAATAAGTAAGTATTGCAGACAAAATTTTAAGTATTGTAGACAAATAAAAAAAGGAATTTGAGAGTACAGACGTAAATAGTCGTATTTTGTGTTGTTTCGTCTATACGTATAATAATAAAAAATAGCTATGTCTAAATTTTTATACATTCCCTCTGTCCTATTAATGATATTTATTAAAATATTTTTGGCACACTAAAATTTTAAACAACATGTTTTTAATTCTTCTCACTTTTTTCAATTCTTTAACACTCTTCTGCGACCAAAAGCAATCGAGTTATGAAAGCTTGACAATGACTATTTTAGATAATCTCAATGTCCGCCTCTAGGAAGCGTTGGCCGTTGATTTGACTAGGATGATGAAATTCAAAACTTCATAACTCGAACCTAAAACCAAGCCTATCTTTGATAGCTGATTTTGCCGTTTTTTTTACTCGATCATTGGATTTAAAGTAAATAACCGGTTATAACCGAAGCAAAAAAATAACTGAAAAACCGGCTAATCGAAACAAAAATATCGGTTTTCGGTTTAAACCGGTAGATTTTTCCCATCCCTAGTCGAAATTTGTCCTAAAAATTCCCTTACGTATTTTTAATTTTGACAACCATCTACAGTAAAGAAACGTTTAAACGTTTCTAATTTATAAGTCTTTTTCATTTATACGCCTTTTCATCAGAGTCTCAATTCATTCGTATTTATTGTTACGATAAAGTGCTTTTTTTATACGACGCAAATGTTCGGTTTTATGTCGTTCTTCCCCGTTCTAAAATGTGAGCATTTCCTCCTTTCTAGTACATGAACTGTGATATAGATATCACGACTTCGAAATCATTTACAATTGATAATGAGTCTGGTGCTAATTGCAGCGATGATGAAGAAATTATTCGATCTTCCTTTAAAGACTCAATGGACTCCATTAGAAAAACTTTGGACTCATTTCTTTTGTCAAAAGAATAATGAAAAAGCATTCAATGAACTTAATTCGATTCATAATGATGAATTTAATACTCACAGGCAATCAGCACGTCAGACGACGGTTAAAGATTTTCTTAATTAAACGCTACCTCCATGCACATGAATCGTATAAAACATGTATAATTAGTCTTCAAGATATCCAATAAAGGTATGGTTTTTCTCACTTTATGATAAATGTTTAATTTTAAAATTTAATTATTGATTTCCGCACTGTGCGCACTAGTATTATCTTATAAAACTTAAAAATTATTATTTTTGAACGAGAGATGCATGAGTAATATTAAATTTGTAATACTCAAATTGTTTATTAAAATTTCGTTTATACGTCTTTTCATTTATACATCGTTTTACGTCAGTCAGTTGAAAGACCAATGAACGGTGCTTTAATGTAATTGATAGTTTAGATAATATTTATTTCTGTAAAATGGCAGTTAGAAACAGTACGATGTTAAATAATATACGAGGCAGATAATTCCAAATAAATTAATAAAATAATAAAACAATTTTTTTCAAAAAAACGCAGTTTTATCAGTGTACTTTAGAGAGAAAAAAATGTTACTGGAAATATGAACGTCAAAAAAAATCGTAAAATATGAGACGCTAATAGAAATATTCTAAGAAAGTTAGATTTTAATCAAATTCAAGTAAAATGGACTTTAGATATATATTATTTTAATTTTATATTTTATTTAAGGTATTTACATATAATTTTTATTTCATAAATAAAAATCTTAATTTTACAAAATACTGCGGTGATGTTTTGGTTGCCTGAAATTGAATTGTGAGCTATGAGAATGGCGGTGTTTTGTTTTGAATTTTTGTAAAGTGTAAAAGATTTACTATGGGTTTTTTTGATAAAACCATTGAGAGTTTGAATTTCAATATTAATTTATTTAATTTTGTAGCGATTTTACAAAAAGTGCAATAATCTTTGTAGGTTTTTTTAATCTCTGGTAATACCGATTGTTTACATAAGGTTAGATATCTAAAGATTTTTTTGTAATAAATTGATTTATAATTTTTATAGTATTGTTTTCTTCTGGTTCTGACCTAAGTTTGATCTAGAATAGTAATTTTTTTATTTGTCCTCTCATTTTTATATAATTTGGGAGTTACTCCCTTACTTTTCGTACAAACATTTGGCTCAGTGGAGGGTTGGAGTTATAAACAACGGTTAACTTTATGTGCAGGTGCCTAATCCAGCATGTCTTTAAAATTGTGGATCTTCATAATATTTTATGTATAACTGATGTTTAAATGTGAATATGTGTTTATATATAGGGTAAGCTTTATTTCTCTTAGAATTTATTTAATTTATAGGGTTTTTGCAATATTTACTGATTTGGTAATTAATTGTACCTTTTTGTTATAATTAGTTATGTCATTTTTGTTTAGGATAGTTATGTATGCATATATATAAATTTATATCAATTCTTCGGAATTATCCTTCTTACAATATTCGCTGAAGTTTAATTTTCTTATCAAACTATTTCCAGTTGCTCACGCTTTTATATTTTTCTTTTGGCGTACAAATTTTTTACACAAAAAAATTATATTTTTTAGTACACTAATAAAAGCAATTTTTTTATTTTTCTTATTTTCTATTTGTTAGTCTTTAATTATAATCCATTATTATAAATAACACGGAGACTTCTAATCATTTTTTTACAAATTCGCTATACCATGTGGTGCCACTCGTAATGAAAAAAAAAATTAAATCAATCCCCTCGACGGGGGGGGGGCACAGCATGCCCGAAGGAAGGGCCCTGTCCCCCCGGACACCCCACTGGCGCCAGATTTTTATTTATCTACTAGTTGAATAGTCCGTTACGTGAAAGGGGAAAAGAAATTCGCCTCGACGGGGGGGGGGCACAACATGCCCGACGGAGGGGCCTTGTTCCCCCGTACACCCCACTGGCGCCACCCCTGCTCTTTACAAACATGAAACAAGTCAACGGAAATAAAAGCGTGAAAAAATTAAACGGAATTTCAAAAACTTTGTTTTGTACCAAATTCCCATGTTTTTTCTTGTCCCTCAAATAAAAAAAGCAAACAAACTGTGTAGCTGAAATGTCATTAAATCTGAAGACCTGAACTTGTGAGCAAAAAGTTCAAGTATATAAAAATCATCCAATAAGAGCTGGGACTAGGATTTCCCACTCTCGGTTTTCTCAGATTAGCTTATTGTTGGAGGCGATTACCTTTCAGTCTCGAAATTAAGTGAACGTGGGAAAGTTCCGAAACGGTTTGCAATCCACCAAACGAGGTAATCGAAGGAGTTGGTGGGCGTGTGGCTGCGGTGTTGTTTTATTTAGAATCGGGGTCAGGACCTTTGCTTTGTTCCGACGACCCCTTTTCCGAGTGGTCAAAACATTGTTCTGGGCAGACGATCATTCCTCCGCCGTCTTAGGAAAAAGGGAGATGGAGGTAGTCGTGGCCTGGCCGGTCTCACGTTCCCAATCAGATTCCGCTGCATCACCTCCCGCCACCTATTATCGTCTGCCGTCTAGAATGGAAAGGTTTTGTTCGTAGAGGACGAACTTTATTGAAAGAGGTGTGCATGTTGCAGCGCGCATTATAGCTATTGTTTTGACGTTACGCGCACTGAAACAGTGGTTGGGTGTTACACGTGGATTGCTCTTAAATTATCGAGAAGTGTGAGAAGATATTATAATACAAAAGATATTTTTCTCTGGATGTTTAATACTTTTGTTCATAGTCTGAAACAAAACATCACATTATTTTTGAGCGTTTCTTTTTATTTTCTCGGGTACGAGGTACACAAAAAGAAAGTATTGTAATCGTAAAAAAGTCCAACCTTTGAAATTTTGATGAATCTCAACGTTCTAGACTTCTCCGAGTCCGAGAAAAATGTTTTTGGAATTACGCCTGTCTGCACAGTATAAATATGTATAGTATTTATTAATGTATGTATAAAAATATATATTTAAGTAAGTGTAGTGTATAATATAGCTTTTTAGTATTTATTTTTAAGTATTTACTTTTTTTAAATAATTTATCTATTTTGTTATTTTTATGTAGACTTTCATGCCTGATTTGTAATGCTTTTTATGCAGAAAAAGACTCCATTTCTACCAAACTTTTTAAGGGAATCAATGATTCTGATTCCAGGCGCGGGCACATGGAGTGGTGTTCTGTCTCTCTGTCAGTGAACGCAATAAGTCAAAAACGGAACAAGCTAGATCTGTGAATTTTAGTATATGAACCAAAGATTAGCTAACAATCCAAAATAACACACAGGACAAAGTCAACACTGAAATAGAAACAAAAAAATAAGAAGAGAATTCGGCAGATGAACTATCTCAAGTTTCGTCCCTGCTGGGTTTCTAAATTTCAGAAAATTGGGATTTTTTCTGTAGAAATAAGACATACTGCGATACTTTTGATTTGTTTATCTTTCGGCGCCAGTTTTAGAAATTGTAACATTAGGGATGACGAGGTGTTATTTTTCCTTTTTTTCCAGGGGGAGAAAGTTTTTTTTGTCTTTTCTTTCTTCTACTTTTTGTTTAAAAACATAATCGCAGTATTTGATTATAGTTTTTACCTTTTCCTTCGATCTGGGACATTTCGATTCACACAAAACCACAATTGACATAAATGTCGGTGTCTCCACAGAAAAATATCCCAATTTTCTGAAATTTAGATATCCACTAAAGGGTGAACCTGTAGAAAGTCAGAGAACCACAATTGACATAAATGTCGGTGTCTCTACAGAAAAATATCCCAATTTTCTGAAATTTAGAATCCCACCAGAGGGTGAACCTTGAGAAAGTCAGAGAACCACAATTGACATAAATGTCGGTGTCTCTACAGAAAAATATCCCAATTTTCTGAAATTTAGAATCCCACCAGAGGGTGAACCTTGAGAAAATCAGAGAACTACAATTGACATAAATGTAGGTGTCTCTACAGAAAAATATCCCAATTTTCTGAAATTTAGAATCCCACCAGAGGGTGAACCTTGAGAAAGTCAGAGAACCACAATTGACATAAATGTCGGTGTCTCTACAGAAAAATATCCCAATTTTCTGAAATTTAGAATCCCACCAGAGGGTGAACCTTGAGAAAGTCAGAGAACCACAATTGACATAAATGCCGGTGTCTCTACAGAAAAATATCCCAATTTTCTGAAATTTAGAATCCCACTAGAGGGTGAACCTTGAGAAAGTCCATCTGCCGGATTCTCTTCTTATTTTTTTTTGTTTCTATTTTAGTGTTAACTTTGTCCTGTGTGTTATTTCAGATTGTTAGCTAATATTTTGTTTATCGCCATTGTACTCTTGGAAGCTGCTGCCTTTGCGCATACCAGATGTTTTGTGATTATGTTTCATGATCTGTTTCATCTGCTTTTTTTCACAGCTGTTTTTAGGAGTTTTTTTGCTTTATAGTGTATTAATATATGAACCTCGCACCAAAATTCCAAATCTTTATCTAATTTTGTACTAAATCTGTCAAAGAGTGTACTATCTGTCTGACTCTCCTCTCTGTATATGTGAACACGATTACACAAAAACACAATAAGCCAGAAAAATGATATTTCTTATGTGGTCTTGACACCAGCATTTTAGATTCTTTTCAAATTTTGGGTTGAATCGGTCAAAGGGAAAACATCTAGAAGCCCGAAATGCATCATGCTCTTGTACGTATACGAGAAAGTCCAGGGAAGAACATTCCCACTAGTTTAAATTGCACACGAACTATGGCTCTATCTTCTGCGTTATTTGCAGACTCTTAACGTACCACATGGAAAGGTACTTTTCATATTTATTTTTAGGATATAAATGTTTATTTTTGATATGAAAACACGTTTCAGCCCTAATTTAATCGAGCTTTAACGTTAAGCAATCGTGTGCGAGCCTTTTTGTCAGAACAAAAGAAAGAAAGGAGACAAATTAACATTTCTAAGGCATGAAGAAACGCCACTCATCCGTTGAACAACTACTCATTTGCGTAGTTGTACGCGTTTTTTCCCATTCACCCTGGCATAAACTCCGGAAAGATTGGAAGGTTTACGAAAACTCCATCGGCCGCTGGTTTAAATTGCACACGAAATATGCGGACACCTTCTTCATTTTTCGCATATTTTTAATGAATCAGATACAAGGGTATGCTATTTTTTGGCATTTACGATAATAGAAAAGAATTTAATTTTAAGGCTATAACACTTTGTGATTTTCAAACAAATCTTCACTATAAAATTATAAGAAATTCCATTTTTTCTCAAATTAATAGAATAAAGAACATTTATAATAACCATTCAACTTTTGTTAAAGCTTTAGATAATTTAAAGAATAATTTAAAAGATAACGGTTACCCAAATAATTTCTTTAACGCCAATAACTTATTTAAAAAAGTTTGAAGAGCTTTTATTCTTCTGGTAATTGGTTCGATTTTTTCTGCATAGATGGAGCTAGGTATGCTAGCCTCCAGAACTATTCTTTCTTTGTTCTCGTATGTTTCTCGTAGGCGTCATTTCTTGCTTCTATTTCGGCAGAGGGTAAATATTTTACGTTTAATAGTATCTATTGGATTTGTTATAAAGGGCTTTATTATTTTTTTCTTTTTCCAAAGGGATTATTTCTTATATTTCAGTTAATGGATAAATTCAGGCCACAGGGGGTATAATTTTGACTATGTAGTCTTACCCTTGACAGAAAATTTATCCATATTAGAACTCCGGTGGCGAGTGGTCTTTGAAAAAGTTCGCCATTCGAGTTCTCTTCCATTTTGATTGTATTTTCTTTTATTTTCTAATTATTTTCTTTTATGTGTTTTAATTATTTTAATTATTAGATAATTTTTTGTGTTGTTTAATTCTATAGTAATTTGTCGGTTAATTGTAGGACAATTTTGTTGATGCAATCACTGGATGCTGCTGCGTTGGGCGCGCAAAAAGGTGTAATGTTATCGCTATTGTTTACTTCTTCTGTATATTTTTTCTTTTTCTTTTTTGTTTTCTATTATCTAATTTTTTATATATTTTATAACATAAAAGCTTATTTGAAAAGAAGACAGGTTTCAAACCTAAGTTCACTCGAAATTTCAACATTTAGCAATCGTGTATGAACCTTTTTGTCATTACAAAAAAAGGAAAACACATTTACACTCTTAAGGCGTTAAGGAATGCCACTCAATCATTCAACAACATCTCGTTTGTCTCTATGCGTTTTTCTCCCTTTCATGGTGACATAAACGCTGGGAGGAATGACAGGTCTACCAACACTCCATCGGTCAGTGAAATGAACAAATTATTCAGCTCCTTTGTAGGTTAATTGAGAAGCTATTTGTGGAATAACATTGACAGCCGAGGATGCGATGTTGACCGACGTTCGTGCAAACGAAATCCCACATTGAAGTGGTTTCTTTTTCGTGTGTTGTTTTTCTGGCACAGGTTAAACTCTTCTCTTGGCACTGATGGATTTGTAGTCGAGCGTTATTTGATTTCTTGAAGATTTTGTTAGCTTTTCAATCCGATTTGCTTATTTTGCTGTCCACTTTTTGTTATTGCTTTCAATAGGAACAGGATATACAGAGAGATTGAATTGTATGAATTTAAAAAAAAAAAATCAATAATTCGCAAGCGAATGGATATTGTTGCAAAAGTCTTACTGTGGGTGTATGGTGTAAACAGTCCAACACGCAGGATAATGGAGAATGAAGGTTTATTTACAAATACGCAGGAAAACACGTAGCACAGGTACAGGAAACAATAGTTCTTGCACAGATTACCAATGTAAACAGACAACAATTCACAGGTAATAATAGTTCAGCACTTTGTTATCTAACAACACAAACAGTCAGCAAATAACTAGTAACGACAATAACTGCACTTTCAATAGCGCTCAGCTCACCAGCTTCCTAGCTCCTACTGCGGACGAACTCCAAAGACGCTCCAAGGCGATCCCAGTCGATCAACACACACACCGTCATCCAAGCGCTCTCCTTATATAGTCTCCCGCGGCAGGTCGTGACGTCACATGGAATCTTCTAGTACATTCAAGCGTATCTCCTCTGCTAATAGAGATATCGAGAAAATTCCAGCACCGTTGAGATCCCATATTTCGTCGCCAAATCGCCAAGTTTGTCGCCAAGGTCAGGGGTCCAGACGTGGCTGCTGTCGGTCATCTCATACTTACCCCTGTAAAACTCTCTTCTTAACCATAAGACTAAAATTGCTGGAAAGCGACTTCCCATGTTTGTAACAACATAGACAGAGAAGGCACATAATTGATCGAAATGAGATCGGTTTCATTTTTTCATGAATCCGGAATTTATTGGCACCATAGCTTACTACAACTTAGCCCATCATATGTGATATGACATATGATAAGACATAGTTTGATATAGGTAAGACATGATTGGCATACAAAACATAAGTTGGCATTGGTTACGACTTGATTTAACGTAAGCTAAGATATAGGTTGGAGGAACGTATTACAAATTATCAATATATCGTTCTCTATTAAGTTCATTTTTCAGACGGGAAACCACAATTTTAGTAAAATCAAGAACCATTTCTGATTGTAAGACAAAATATGAGAAGCAGTGCTTGCTACTGAAGAAGTTATGTCAATCGGTCAAAAGTTAAGATTCATTATTTGTAAACGGCATCAATTTATTTTAATTCGTTTGGGAATTATTGCTTTTTAAAATTGCTCTGGACTTCTGCATCACCCTGTATTTGTCCCACAGAATGCCTCTGAGTAAATTAAAATTTATGTGAATAAAACAATGTGACTATTAATTTTTAGGAGGTTACGCTTAAAGGTTTCTCCTTGGAATTTGTATGCGGTGGTAATAAACTAACATAGTTATCATCACTAGCTACTGCACTGCATACAGGAATGCATGTACTAACCGGCTCGTGCAGGAGTGAGGATATATTATGAAACGCAAAAGAAGTTAACTCATAGTAACAATAACAACTTTAATAACGTAACAAGATAAAAGTAAAAGTAAGGTAAATGAGGTTTAAATTAAGATATTGACAACAGAAACATAACTGATAACAGTACTAGAGGAGAGAGGCGACAGATAATGTCCGAGCCTTTATAGGACTCAAATCTTCTACTACGCATGAGCGAGACGGTTGACTGCGTATGCAGGAATACGATGTTGCCACAAAATACAAAAATTAGAGAATTCCCCTCGATTTTCTCGCGTATTTCCGTATAAGAATGAAATTTACTACGTGTGGTCAAAATTCTTCATGAGTTATTCAGTCAAACGTTCTCGAAGGCACCCATAAAAGTCCTGCAAAAGTATTCAAATTTATCTTTTTCACTGTTGTTTTTTGATTTCGTAAATTTGGTGATTTCTAACGATAACTTCGAAAGCTATAATCCTTTCGTAAATCTTAACCCATTGTTTCCCAAACTTTTTTGTGTCATGCCCCACCTGAACCTTTCTAAACTTCTTATGCCCCCATGTTACATATACATAATTTTTAATATGCAAAAATTGAATTGTTCACTGAAAAAACTTAAATGATAGGTTTTAGGAAGAAATCACTAGGAAATCGTTGAGAAACACAGTAATTAAATTTTCAAATAAGAACTGGAGAACTGAAATTCAAATACGAAATAATTTTAATGAAAGATTTTTCTGTATTTTCTTAATTATTACTTATTATTTAAATTTAGTAAGATCCTTGCGCTTGATGCTTGCCGCAAAAAGATTTTACGTTATGTTCTAGTTTAGTTATCTTCAGTCTCAAATCTCTCCGTTGTGATATATCCAACCGGTTTCTTTTTCTTTTTTTCTATTTTCGAATTGCCCAACTCAGCAATCAAATTGTCCCACCCCCCCCCCAGTGGGGAGTTAGCCCCATAAGGGGCCAATTTGTTCAAAAATTATTTGTTCAGTAATCTCAATTTGATTAATGTACTATTTTTCTCTGATTTCCAAAAAATATTTATAAATTTATTTTTAATGAGAGCCACTATAATTTGCATAGAAATAAATATGTTCGATTCTATTGCTAGATGGAGTGGCAGCATTTAGGTAAATCAAGTCGATAATTATATTTGCAGGGTGTCCTCTCAATATATATATATATGTAATAATCTCGCTTAATTTTGCTTTAAATTCTAATATTATTTATTTTAAAGTATTAACGTATTCCAAAATCACTTTTCTTAAACTCCAGTTTCGTTTTATTTCCCGCGCTGGAGGTATATTAAATCTCGAGTTTTGGCATATTTATTACTAAAAGAATATTCTAATTACTTCCACGCGCTCACATAAATCGCGAAATCAGCGACTTGTTGGCACCAGACTTTTCCCTAAACACTTAAGTAATTTAGTAAAAATAGCTAATATTCCCTTCACTTTGATCACGTGTCTGTATGTTAAATCCGTACCTGAGAAAATGCAGGGATTTTTTCTTGGTCTCCTTTGGTTTTGCCAATTATTTTAAATGCGATGCTATTTGAGTTTGTTTTCTTCTTGGAAGTTATTTTAAAATTTTAAAACTTTATGATCTACCTTGAGTTTTGGCGTAGAATGGTCAGACCTGACTTTTGCGCCACTAAAATCCAATCAATCAATCGTCGATCAGCTGTTCGACCATAGTATTAATAGCCTCTGACTATGCTTGCAACTTGGCGAATTGGCAGTTGTAGAGGCTAAGGGACTCAGACAAAGTTTTATTTTGCGGTAAATCTTAAAAATGGAGGATAGTGGTTGGCAGAAGATCATTGATGACATATATAGGCCTCATAGCTTCGATCTGAAATAAAAATTGACGTCATTGGTTCAATGGTTGGGGCTGGGGGACTGGTTCTTTGGTTTTGCCAATTATTTTAAATACGATGCTATTTAAGTCAATAAATGAAATGATAAAAAAAATTGCCAAGTCTAAATTTTGAAGCATTTTATACCCTATACTATAAGTCATATTTAGTAAAATATCCTTGAAACTCTAACATTTTAAACAAAAAAAGTTCCACACTTCTGCGACTAAAACTTGACTCAAACAACATAAAATACAATTATTTACTTTATTTAAAACAATTTTTTCAATTGGAAGTATATGTCTATTTCTAACGGAATTTCTTTTTTAAGTTCTTTAAACTCGTCAACAACCTAAGGCAGCCGAATTTCCTACTTGTTTACGGTCTGTCGTCATAAAGGCTGACATTTATTACGTCGTTTATGATGACAGTTAAAAGATCAGTCATAACGACAGCTCTATAAAACACCCCGAAGTCATAAAAAGGATCACTGATCGAATCTATTTTCGTTCCGAATCAATTTCGCATGCTCCAGAGAGTTCGAGCACAACCTGAAATTAAAATACGACATGCCGAAACTAAATGGCTCCTTTGGGTGTTGAAATTGTAGCAATTCAGTCAAATTTTGTTGACAAATAATCGTTAGCAAATCTTCGTATCTGTCCAGCTGTCATTAACACGAAGCAGGTGGAAATTTAAAATTTATCATTTTCTCCGATGGCAACGATAAGGATCTTTAACAATTTGAGTAATTGCTGTAGGTTAGATTAAAATGAAAGCATTGGCGACCTAGTTGCAAAATTTTAAATGCAGTTTTGGCAGTATAAGCTGCTATTTAAAAAATCAGTTTTTTAACATTGTTCCAGCAATTATTATTGTTGGAAATGAGTGCTTAATCCATAGGTTTTTTTTCTCTTTTTTTTACGCACAATGCATTTTGCTAGTAAGACCTATTTTGAGAAAAATATTCTAACGTTGAAAAAATCAGTCACGTTTTCGTTTGAATAGTATTTAACATTGATTTTGTAAAGAATTGGAGTAAAAAAACCTCACTCAGAACACTCCCTCTATTCAATACAAATCTTGTTATTTCAATAAGTCGTGAGCCATATTGAGGAAAATCTTCACAATCTCCTCTGTGTCCTAAAGGAGCAAAATGAATGTCATTTATCAGCGCAGATAATGAAACAAGTCTTGTTTACGGTACTAAGAAGATAGTTTTTCTCTTTCTGCACGAGTCAGGTGCTGATTTATATTTCAGTTTATTTCACTTTCATTTAATTGGCTGTTATTACTATTATTTCGCATCTTTTGCAATAAGGTCACAGCGTGTATGCTTTTAATTGTATTTAATGGGAGTTGGAATCCTAAGTCCGTTAACCCTAACCCTATTACTTTGATGTACTTTTTCTTATAATCTGTTATAGACACATGTTTGAAACTTTTTATACAAGTAAAGTACACCGTTCTCATTATACTGAAATGAGCTTTTTTAAAAAAAACTCAAAACTTTATTATTTACAATTTTTTTGTGTCAAAGTAGGGTAAAATTTCACTGTGTCTGATTAAATATTTTGTAAATTATATAAAAAAAATTTAAAATTAACCAAAAGCTCATTTCAGTATAATGAGAAAAGTGTACTCTACTTCTATAAAAAATTTCAAACATGTATCTATAACAGATTTTGAGAAAACATACATCGAAGTAGCCAATTTAACATTTTTTGTTTTGACACAAAAAAATTTGTAAAAAATAAATTTTTGAATTTAAAAAAAATCATTTTAGTGTAATGAGAAAAATGTACTTTGCTTGTATAAAAAATTCCAAGCATGAATCTATAATAGTGGTGCGCAAACTAGTTTCATTTCCGACCCCTCACTTCGTATAAAATCTTTTAGCGACCCCTTTGGGGGTCGCAAACTCGTTGTTGGCAGAAAAGTCTTATATTTTTTTATTGTGGAATAAATTTCTTTCAATTCAGCGACCCACAAAAGTTTTCTCGCGACCCACGCTTTGCGCACCACTGATCTATAACAGAATATGAGAAAATGTACATCGAAGTGGCCAATTTAACATTTTTTGTTTTGACACAAAAAATTTGTAAAAAATAAATTTTTGAATTTAATAAAAAATCCTTTTAGTATAATGAGAAAAATGTACTTTACTTGTATAAAAAAATTCAAACATGAATCTTTAACAGTGGTGCGCAAACTATTTTTATTTCCGATCCCTCACTTTGTGTAAAATTTTTTCGCGACCCCTTTGGGGGTCGCAACCTCGTTTTTGGCAGAAAAGTCTTATATTTTTTTTTATTGTGAAATAAATTTCTTTGAATTCAGCGACCCACAAAAATTTTCTCGCAACCCCTCACTGATCTATAACAGAATATGAGAAAAGGTTCATCGAAGTGGCCAATTTTACATTTTCGGACTTAGGGTTCCAACTCTCGTTAAGCTATTTTGATAAGGATATGCTCGCTTTTTTTTTGTCAAGTATTGTTGTTGTCTAATTAATACTTAGATCACGAAGTGTAACCTCATAATGATTTTTACATAATAACAATCGCAACGTACTCACGTTAAAAACATTTATAAATATTTGAGGGAAGTTTTAACTAAAATTTCAAGCAATTTCATTTGTTCGTACTGACTTGTTTTTCAAAGTGGTATGATATTTTTACAATTGAATTGATCTAATAATATGCTTGAATGGGAAATGACATCAAAAAAGGATAAACAAATATTTTTAGAAACTCTTAATTGTTTTTATAAATTTTAAAAAAAATGCAAATATTTTTATTGCTCATAGGTATAACTGTTTAAATGTCATGATTATCTGTAGCAAAAAATAAAAACCTTGGTTTACTTCCTTGACCACTGATAAATTATTTGTTGATACTTCAGTTTTCTATATTTTTATTTGTTTTTCATATTCTTGTTCAAATTTGTTGATATACAAGAAGGCTTCTTTTTCTATTTCGCAAACAATTCATTGTTTATTTTATAAACTTGCTTTATAGTTCATTCTGTCTTCTATGTTTTGAAACATTAGTCCCAAAATATGACGTCGCTTAAAAATAGCTAGCTTTTTGGATTCATCAAGCTTAGTTCAAAATTCATGTAGAACGCGGTTAAAGATAATCTGTCTTCATCTTCGCAGAATGAAGGTGCATAATCTTCCTTTTAGTTTAAAAAGCGAATTTTATATTTTAAAAAGCAATATTAGTAAAAATGGAATAATTAAAACATCCCCTTCATTCTCATCCTCCATATTTCCTTTCTAGAAATTGTTTTAAATATAAAGAAAATATTGCGAGAGATAAAACAGAACATAGTTGCTTAAGCAACACCATCTATCTCAATTTTTTTGAAATTTCAAAGAGGAAGAAAATACTCAATTTTTCGCAACCAATAACGAATAGTTCTGCATTTTTTCGCATATGGTAGGAACATGCGGTCTCATGCTCTTATCAGATGCTAAAGAAATTTAGAAATATTCGTTATTGGTTGAGAAAAATTGAGTATTTTCTTCCTCTTTGAAATTTCAAAAAATTGAGATAGATGGTTTTGCTTGTTAAGCGACGATGTTCTGTTTTATCTCTCGCAATATTATCTTTATTTTTAAAACAATTTCTAGAAAGGAAATTTGGAGGATGGGAATTAAGGGGATGCTTTTATTTTTCCATTTTTACTCTAATATTGCTTTTTAAAACATAAAATTCGCCTTTTAAGCTAAAAGGAAGATTATGCATTTTCATTCTGCGAAGATGAAGACATGAACTTTAACCGCGTTCTACATGAATTTTGAACTAAGCGTGTTGAAACCAAAAAGCTGGTTTTAAACGTGAGATGAAAACATATCTGCATATGTTATCTACTACGAAGTCTGAACCTGATGTTATCTTATCCATTATAAATTGGAAAAGTACAAGAATCTTACGTGATTTTATATGTGGAAAGGACATCCTTTTCCCACAGTCATTCAGGATGTTTATCATTTAACAGCTCTTTTTTAAGAGAAGATTTTATCCACAGGAATCAACTATGATTACGCCAAATTTGGATAAAGATTATTAATATCTGAAGAATTATATAAATTCTTTTTATTTTAGTTAAGTATTTTTCTTTTACTAATTGCAATTCGTTTTATTTATTTATCTATTTTTTGGTAAACAGTTAACCTCTTATAGGGATGGGAAAAACATACCGGTTTAAACAGAAAACAGGTTTTTTGTTTCTAGTAACCGGTATTTTTCGGTTATTTTTTGCTCCAGATTAAACCGGTTATTTTTTTTAAATCCAAAAACCAGGTGGGAAGATAGGCTCGATTTTAGGTTCGACTAGACTAAAATTTGCCAAGTTATAAAGCTTTGAATTTCATCATCTTAGACCAATCACCGATAACCGCTTCCTCGAGGTGTCTGTTGGTTGGAGGATTACTGAAAGAGTCGTTATGAACAGATAGATATTGTCCAATGGATTGATTTCCTGCAAAAACAACACTATTAAAAAAATTGACTGCCCACGGCGTCTGTTTTTTGTAGTAAAAAAAATATTTATCTTTAGTCGGAAGCCCTGCGGCGTCCGAAAGATTAGTATCTACGTTGAATGATGTTATTGCCGATGAGAGATGTCGACTCACGGATCAACACATCGCTGAAAGAGTCTTTATGAGCAGATTAGATGATAAATATTGGCCAATGAACTAATTTCTTGTTTAAACAATGTTAATAAAAAATTTTGTCTATAATACTTACTTATTACAATAATTACTCATTTATTATTATTACATATTGTATTAATTAATTATTTATAATAATTACTTATTGTAATAATTAATTATTGTATTAATACTTACTTATTGTATATTATTATTAATAACAAATTCTGTCCACAAACGTTGCTTTAAAAAAAAAAAACAACTGAAAACCTGTTTTCTCAAAAACAGGTTATATTGAGCAGTTTTAACCGCCAGGTTAAACCGGAGGTGAAAAAAAACCGGTTTAACCGAAAACTGTTTTTTTTGCAATAACCGCCATCTCTAATCTCGTATTTTAACATTAAGCTGATGTTGAAAAATTCTTTCAGGGAAATGACTGCAAACCAAAACATAAAGCTGTGTGAAGAATTAGTGTCAAGCTTGCTGTCACATTTCAATATTTGACCATTTTATCACCATATTTGACCTAAAATAAACTTTAAATGATGAATTTTGAGTTTTTATTCCTAAATTCTGGGAATTCCTTCGTTTCCAACATTGAAGTTAAAAGGCAATTGGCGGAAAAGCTTTTCTGTGTTTTGATTTAAAGGAAACAAACGTGAGTCTGAACCCAATGTTGATCATTCAGAGAACGAATAGGAAACTTTGTTTAAACTCCACCTTTTGACATTTCGTCTGTTTGTAAATTTGTTTGCTAAATGGTTTCAATGTTTGGCACCATTAAAACATTTGAATCATTTTGGTAATGGACAGATATTTAATTGTAATTTTGTTAATACTGATGAAAGCAGACATTTAATTGTAATTTTGTAAATACTCATAGAAGAGAGACTTTTGTAAATAATTCATATTCGAAGAAAAGGCTAAGTCTTTAAATTCTGAGAGCAGATTTGAGATTTTTTTACGCGAGTTCTACCATTTTCAAAACTACCAGTCTATAAATTGATAATTAAGCTCTTATAATATTAAAAGATTGCTGCGTCATCGGGATCCTACGAGTGACAAAATTTCATCTTTGCAAACATAAACAAGTCACGTTAAATAAAAGCGTGTTAAAAATAATAAAAGAAGGCGAGATCCCTCTTTAGTAACCTGTCGGGTAACTTCAAACCAGAATCATTATTTAACAAAAGGCAATTATTCAAGGATTTCTGTTGATATCCATTTTTTCTTCATCGTTGCACAATCTTACCCTAAGTCAAAAGCCAATTGATACAGAGATATGTTTTGATATGTGCTGACATTAGTGTCAACAGTTACATCCACAATACTTTCCAACAACATCTGCCCCAAGTCTACTCAGTTTCTACATATCGAGGTCAAACGGACCTTCACTGAGTTAATTGAGTTAAGTCTCCTCTAAAAAAAGAAAACCAAAGATTTACCCGCCGTTCCTCGCGGCCTATTGAGGGCAGTGGGACCACCTTCGACCCTTGGTTCATAAGGCGAAAGTACTCAAGGGGTTTTCCTCCAAAACATCACGCTTCTAGAAATCGTCAGTTTCCTTGACACCCCCGAATCACGTGGCCGGCTCGTCTGGTTTGAGACCAGTGACTACCGATTCGATATGGGAAGCCATTAGTGAACAGCAATTACCGCCGGATTTCCGTGATGCGTGAGTTCTCTTTATTTTTCGTAATGAATACACAAATAATTGCTACTTCAAGTAATGGTCCAATGTTGATTAACCACTTTCGACAGGAATCGTGGCGTCATCCCGCAAGGTGGGTTAAAAAGCAAGTGTAAAAGTGCGAGGTTTTCACTTTCTTGTGCATAGCGGGTGTCCTCTCTGATCGTTGCCCAATAGCTAATTTCTAAATCGAAGGAGAGTTGGAACCCTAAGTCAGTTAAGCCTAACAATGTTCCTCCGATGTACCTTTTTCTCAAAATCTGTTATAGAGTCATGTTTGGAATTTTTTATAGAAGTAAAGTACACCTTTCTCATTATGCTGAAATGAGCTTTTGGTTAATTTTTAATTTTTTATAAATTTACAAAATATTTAATTAGACAGGGTGAAATCTTACCCTAATTTTGACTCAATTAAAATTGTAAAAAATAAAGCTTTGAGTTTTTATTAAAAAGTTCATTTCAGTATAATGATAAAGGTGTACTTTACTTGTATAAAAAGTTTCAAACATGTATCTATAACAGATTTTGAGAAAAGGTACATCGAAATTGCCAATTTCAGATTTTTTGTTTTGACACGAAAAAATTTGTAAAAAATAAGTTCATGATTTTTTTTCAAAAAATCAGTTGAGCATAATGAGAAAGATGTACTTCACTTGTACAAAAAATTTCAAACATGAATTAATAACAGATTTTGAGAAAAGGTACATCGAAGTAATAGGATTAGGATTAACGGACTTAGGGTTCCAACTCCTCTTAAAGGTAGATATATACAGTAGTACCTCGCGAATCCGAACTAACTGCGGCGGACCTCGGTTCGGATTTCGGAAAATTTGGTAAAATGCTCCTACGAATTTCAGAGGAGTATTGACTTTGGGTACTCTATGAAAAGAGTATTGAAAAGAGTAGCTGCTATTCGTATCGTCGAGCATGTTTAGTTCCTTACCTCAAAGGAATATAACAAATTTTGTTTCTACCAAATAAAGTGCTGTATTGTTTTAGATACTAATTCAAATGTTTTTTAAGTTATGAATAAACATTAGCTTTGTTTCTGATTCTTAATGGTTATTTTCCTTATTTATATATTTTTTTAAAAAAAAGTCAGAAAATTTTAAAAAATGTTCAGATTATCCCCGAAATTTCGGATTCCTGGGGTTCAGATCCAATAGTTTCCATTGTAGTTCCAGTTGGAAAATTGCTTTAAATGACGTAAAAAATATTTTATGTTGCTTGGATCAATAAATGTACTGCTGAAAAAATTACAAAATCTAAATTTTTATACATTTTCCTCCGATTCTATTAGTCATATTCAGTGAAATATGTTTTTGACACACTAACATTTTATACAAAAAAGTATCACTCCTCTGCGACTAAAACTGACTGACTTATGAAGCTTTCAATGTCATCATTTTAAACCATTGCAACGGCAATCTCGAGTAAGACCCGTGTGTCAATCAAAAACCATAGATTAAAATATCAAAAGGAAAATATACAGTCATGGAAAAAAGGAACCACCTCGCATTATTTTGCCGTCGTAAAACAAAAGGCACCAATTTTCAGGAAATAAGGTCTAGTAAAAGGTTCCACGTTTAAAATTTTCATAAGGGGTCATATACATATTTATAATTGCACTAACCTCAAAATTTTCAATGGAACAGACACATTTTTCTTAATAAATTTCAAAACTGCATCAAAATTAATGCTTGAATACCAAGTTTCATCATAACAGCATTTTTTGTTTGAAAAATATAAGCTAATCAAATTTTGAATATTTAATATTAAAGCAAAATTTTGAATTTTTATTGATATCTTGAGAAATAATTTAACTATCGACATAGAATTTATTATGTTATAGTATGAATTATTCTACACATTTTACACTTTTAATTTTAAAATAATTTTGAACATATGAAATATTACACCAAAATTGACATTTAGAAATTTTTCAATAGCTTATAAAATTTTAACAGTAATCGAACAGATGGGCATTTGATAAACCTATGCAAAATTTCAGCCTATTCGTAAGAGTAGTTTTGAAGTTACATTAAATTCTCCATTTTCGTTGTAAAACGATGCACTTAAGGTATCCGACTGTGTTCGGAGATATTTTTTTGAAAAATAACTTATATATATTTTTAATGCTATTTTTTAACTGCTTATGTTTTAAAACTATGAAAATGTTGTTAAATTAAGCTTTCAAAATAATATTTTTTTTAAAAAACTGAGAAATTTGAAGAAAAATGACTGAAATATTTGCCTTACGCTAACAGCCGTAGACAAAATCATATTCTAAATATACATAAATCCTTGTAGGAGTACATTTTTATGACAGTTATCTGTGTTATGCTCTAAAATCTTTCTTGTATTTCAAAATAGTTTTGAGATATAGCTGAACATAGTTACTAAACTGGTAATATTTCATCAAAAAATGCTTTTCGTTTATATTTAAGCACTTAAAAATAATACTTGATTTTAAAATTGACCTTAGTTTTTAGAGGACAGCATCAAGAATATCACAGAAAACAATCTCAGAAAATTTCATGTCAATACTTGAATAACGTTTTGAGAAATCATTGTTACGGTCGACAGTTTTCCGCAAAAATATCATTTCTCAGCAAAGGCATTTAAAGTTTTCATGCAACTTAAAATAATGCTTACAGTTCCGTAATAAAACAGCTGTAACTTCATTTGTAATTCACGTAGAGTAAAAAGTGAGACAGTTTTAGAAAGCTGATTAAACAGGTTACAAAATTAAATCTTAAATTTTTTTTATATAATTTCATCAAAAACAACGATTTTAAACCAGTCGGATACCTTAAGGGGACATCTTATAATTCAAAAACGTTTTCATAACATTTTTAAATATAATCATTACACCACTTTATTTATAAAATTCATATGTATAAATATTTACCTATTTATATATATAATAAAATTTTATAAATTAAAGTGGTGTACTATTTCATTTAAATCATTAATATACGAAGAATAAGACAATATGTATCATTAATAAAAATGTAAATCATTACTTTGAAAATAGCAATTAATGTGCTAAATAGTTTAAAATGCTACTACCGACAATTAAATGTAAGCAGAGAACTTCTCTATCTAAATGTGAAGACAACCCTTTTCTTATTTAGAACACAAAATGTCGAATATCTTCTAATCTACCATGGCTTATTAACCAAAATTTATTTCTTGGGTTATTTTACCATGAGAAATTTATTTATGACATCAAAAATGGGTATTGCTAGTGAAAATTTTGAAGTTCGCGCAATTTTAAATATTTAGATGACCCCCTTTAGAAGTTTTTAACCATAGAATATTTTAATATATGTTATTTCCTGAAGATCGGTAACTTTTTTTCAATGTAAAATAAACGAACATAGAATAATGTTGGATGGCTACTTTTTTTCCTACGACTTTACATTAATAAAAAAGGAATAAATGGCTTGGAGACTGAAAGGCCATATCGCACTTTCGTTTTGAGCTAATATCTTGTTTGTGTTAAGTATCAAACTGCCGGCGATTGTGCCTAACTTTTACGGTTTATATTGCCTGGGGAATATTGGTAAGACAAGTTCGATGAAGATAACGATGAAAATTAAGAAGATAAAAATTTTAAAAAACATCTATATTTTTAAAAAAAAACTTTTTTAGAAGAATAATTTGTAAAAAAGCTTTTTAGAAACCAGTAAAAAATGGCTAAAACCAGTAACGAATTCAATACGTTCGACAGGATGCCTCCCAGCAAAGTTCTTAATGGGAAGAAATAGAACGCATTATTGCATATTTACAAGCAAGAAACATAGATATTGGCAACACTGAGATTCTATTCAACCAGTTTGTATATCTAAAAAATTATTTAAAGAAAATATAACCAAAATTGCGAAGCTACTATAAAATTGAGTATGGAAGAGAAATGGCTTAAATTTTTTTTGCAGTTACAAAGTATATTGATCAAAAGTCATGTCTAATAAAGCTATGCGAATATATAGTCAAAATATTTTCTTCACACTTGCATTACGGGCTGGAATGGCCCACAATGCAAGTGTGGAGAGAATATTTTCCCTAATGTCTACTCAATGGTCGGACGAAAGAAACAGACTGTCAGTGGACACAATTTAAGCAATTTTGATTTGTCATTATATTTAGAAAGTGACTTGCGCTCAATTTTAAAATTATGTAAAAGAAAGAAAATGATATAATAAAGAAAGTAAAATCAACTTTGAAATATGACTGGGTTAAAAAGAAATAGCCTTGCATCTCTTTTTACTATTCTACGTGTTCATTTTATTAAATTACTAAAATTTTATTGATTTTCTTTTTATCAGAGTTAAAATAAACCATTACCTTTCATCTTTTATTTGTTTAGCACTTAAACGTGCTGTATCGATATTTGGCGATTATGGCAACCCTAGCTAAAATGCATTTTTATCAGTTAGGAAACTTTCAATTATATTATTTTTCGCCAATCAACAAAACGTCTTGAGGAAGCGACGGCAAACAAAATCAGTAAATATTACAAAAATGGCAGTTGTGATTCAATGTTAAAAAAACTTCATATATTCAAGTAATTTCCTGAATTGATGGCTGATTATTGAGAATGAGATTCGTGAATCAATGCACATTGACTGTCCTTGACCTATGGCTGAAATGTGCCTCATTGTTTTCCTCATTCTTCAGCTTCTCAGCAAGATGAAGAAAACTCTTAAGTGAACTCGCAAAACTTGTTTAGCTATGAAGCAAGGGTCAACACTTCCTTTTCAGAATTTTCCTTGAACATTTCCATTAAACATTTTATTTTCGCAATTTTCAGTCATTAATGCGAGAAAAAATACATTTCAGCAAGCTTTGTCTAGGCAGGGGTCGTAAACAAAACGACCGCGGCTATTTTAGGTATGTAAATTATATACGTGTAACTGTTACGGCCAAAATTGGTTATTATTAATAATAACCACAGTTAGTATTACTAATAACTGATTAATATCATTATCATTTCTTCAAATTAAATTTGATATAAAATATCAAATTTATAATTCAAAGAAAAATCCTAACAGTATTTTATGAAAAATTTTTTTTTACGTTTTCATGTACACACACATTGTCGAACATGAATTTTATTGAAAATCAACTAAGAAATCAGCTGAACAGAGCATGTTTGCCATCTTGTTTGAAAAGTCAAATAACGTTAAATTCACTGAATTTCGATAAACTTTCTAGGGAAATTCATCAATACAATTATCATTGAAAATTATATTTTTTCTCATTCTTCATGAAGTGCATGATTTAATTTTATTATTCATACAAGTTAAATATATTAAAACAGAAATCCCAACGAACTGTTTGACGAAAGAAAAAATAATTTACGTATATGTATGATAATTTAAGTATATGTAAGAATGTTTAGGATAATTTATTTCTTACTTTCATAAGTAAATTTTATAATTATGACTATTGTAACACTGCTAATAAATAATTAAATTGTAGAGTATTTTATGCTCACTACCGGCTCCGTAAGTATTACTTTGGTAAACACAGTGGAATCCTTTTCTTATTTATCCAATCCTTATTTGTGTTCGGGACCTCAAAATCCGTAGGGCGACGCTGCTAAAAATTTTAGTGGGATTATTGAGCGTAATCACTATAAAGTGTCTGTTATTGATGAATTATAAGAATTTATTTTCGATGGTCTGACATGCTTCCCGATTGTCTTGCAGGATGTTGCGTTGGATCGTGGTTACGGTTGCAGTGATGACGATCGGCGCTCAAGGAGACATATTCTCTTCCACAGCTCACTTACAGAACCTTCTGCATCTAGAGCGACACCTGGTGACGACGCTGCACGACTACGTAGACAGAACGGAAGATAAATTGAATCAAGTCAAGAGGTATTCTTCGCGTTAGAAAAATTCTAGTAAATAGATGAATAATCTTTATTTTTCAGTAAATATCGTGTTCCATACTGTTATCGCAAGATCCTTTTTGTAGTTTTAGAAATGCATTAATTCATTAACTTTATTCTTCGTCCAATTTAGTAATGAACTATCGATATTCTACAACTGAAGATAACAATAAAACACTGCGACGAAAAAGAAATTTTATGCTTTGAGTTTTCAGTCTTTTAAAATGAATTTCAAGAATAATGAAAACCGTGACAGTAACTCCAGTGCCACAGTAACATCAGCTTCTTTTCTACTAAGCAAGTCATGACTGGCGCTTTGAGATATTCCATTTGGAAGTTTTTTCCTACGTTGTTGAATTTTACGAAATCATCTTTTTTCCTATATAATTAATTCATTAAAATATTATTTATGATTTAGCAATTTATTCTGCTTGTAAAGCTCAACGTAAGCGTCCAAATTTTTTTTAATTAGTTAATTAAACAAATTAATTTATTTCAACCATAACGCGCAATTCTACCCTATTCACTTTCCCTCACGAAAACACGCCATCTTAGTTCCAGTGAACTCTTGACAAACAATATCTTCGTGTTGACCCGTTTGTTTACAAGCGATTTTGTCACGCGAAGATGAATATCGCAGCATGAAAGGATGACGAGATATTCAAGTACAAAGATTTCCCGAGAAAGATCTGAAGCTTAGAGAGATAATTTTCCTTAAATTAAGAAGTTTTTTTAAGAAAATAGTTGTTACATCTGATTGGATATTTAGTGATACGAAAATAGCGACACTTAGTAAAACTTGACAGATAAAGAAGAAAAATGGATTTTTTAGAAAGATCAATTATCGGATTTGCAAGCAATTCAGTACTTTTGTTTGATTAACTGCAGAAGGAAAATGGTATTCGAAGGAAACCTTCGTACAATTTACGTGGAAAGCAATTTCATCAGAAAAGAATAGCAGTTAAAGAGCTTTCACATTTATAGCTGATAAAATGCTATAAGAAGATTCTTAGCGTTGAAAATTGAATAAAAATTAAGAGTTTTTTCAGGAACGAAATAATTTGTTTTAAACATACAGGCTGAGTCAGATTAGGCCTGTCCATGCTGGTAAATCTTTGAAACTCTTTTTCGAACATGAGATTCATACATTTTCTCTTCCGCTGTTGATTAGAACTAATAAAGTTTAATCAAAATTCATTGCAAATCAGGATGACTGATAGTGGATGGATTTGTGTTGCGTGGAGTGATTGTGAATGGCCTGCCTAAATGGATAGAATAAAAAATGGAATGATGGGAAGTGCCACCACGCCATTTGCGTGGAATGGAGTGAACTTGAATGACCGACTTTAGATGGCAAGCGCAATTATGTTATCGCGTGACTGTGACTTCAGATGAATTCCCTCCATCGCATGGCTTACAGGCAATAGACAAGAGTGAGAGGAAGTATTCCAATGAAAAAAGCTTGCAGTTCATAGAGTACTGAAAATTTGCATTTTATTTGATATATGCAGATTTTGGAATAAGTAATAGCAAATTATTTTTATCTTTTTCCACCAGGTATCTAAATCTGTTTTACGATTCCTACCAAGAGGTGCTGGAACAGAAGCTTCCGGTTCCTGCGGACGGCGATGAAATGGTGGCCAACCCACTCCAAGCCTTTCAGCTGGTTCGAAGGCTCTCCGTCGACTGGGACTTCATCAAGGGCGCCATGAGAACGGACGACTGGCTCCGTAAGAAAATTATCTCATTTTCGCGTAGTGTAATTCATTTTACTCACTGATTGTTGCGATCTCTGAAAACGTAATTCATTCATGGCATTCTCACTTGGACTTGCCTCGTAGAATTTTCCCAAGAGATAGCGCTGGTGTTTATTAAGTTGTGACGCCATCAATTTCATCAAATTTACAACCTTTTTGCCAAAAAGGAAATAAATGGTACTTTCTAGCACCTCAGAATAACTGAAGGGTTCCCTACCCTCATAAAAAAACCGCAATGGCCTTTCATATTCTTACATTACAAAGGAGGGCCTTGCTTTGCCTTTGGCTATTACAAAGGAGGTTAGGACAGGAAAGGACCCATATCTTTATAAAATGATCAACACAATTTATCTCTTTTACACACACATTTGTTTTATAAATATAACATCCTTCCGAATGTGTCCTATTTCCTGAGATAGCAGAACCTTCCCTACTTGTTCTTGGTACTTGATCGAATCAAGGATGTTCTGCTGAATTACCATTCAATAAGAACCTTCGCAACTGAGATGCTACAAATGCAGCAAAGTTTGCACTGTTCCCTAAAGTGTCTAAATTATTGCATTGATCCTAACTGTATCTTTCCTATAGCGATCCGTAAGTTGGTGAGTGACTACCGACAGCTGATGCCCAGCAAGGACGACCTCCAGGGTGCGGCGCTGGCGCTGGTTCGCTTGCAGGACACCTATAGGCTCAACATGACGGACGTGGCAAGGGGTGAGATTTTGGGGATGCCTCAAGGAACATCACTCACTGGTAAGAAAAGCATTTCAATCCCATACAGACTTCAACAAATTAAAAACTTGTACTCACCACTGTACTGTATCTCAAACATTAGATGAGGTACGATGACGTCTTCCTTCCGAACCAAAGCATTTATTCTCGACATACACAAGGAATATGCATTTTTTAATATGGAGCTAGCCGCCTTGCCTGTAATTTGGCGAATTGGCGGTTGTAGAGGCTAAGGGACTCTGCCAAAGATTTATTTTGCTATATATATCGAAGAGGGTGGATGGCGGGTGACATTGGGGGCATAAGCTTTCATATGAAATAAAAATTGTCCAAATCTGCGCAGTGGTTGGGGCGGGGGACTCTGTCAAGGTCTTTCCCCATAGAGAATGTGCAGTGAAGAAATATTTTTTCGATTTCTCTCGAAAATGGAGGGTGGTGGGAGCAGGCGACAGTTGACGACATATCTATACGTCATAAGCTTCCAAATAAAACAAAAATTAACGAAATCGGTCCAGTGGTTGGGGCTGGGAACTGACTCTCTGGTTTTGCCAATTATTTTAAATATATATATTTACAGGCTATTTACAACAACATCATACAAATTAAAAAACATCGAATTCTCAGAACATCGTTGTCAGGCAGCGTTCACAAAAAAACAAGCAAAAAAAATACTTTGGCCATTCTAATTCTATTACTTTTTCATAAACACTCGTCCCAAGCGATTTTTTTTATTTCCTTAATTTATTTTTAAAAATATTTTTAAAATATTCTTAAAATGGATAATTTTACGAAATACGTTTTTTTTTTTTTTTTCATATTTACAAATATCATACCAATGCGTTCACAAAACAAAACAAAAAATACTTTGGCGTTGTCATTCTAATTCTATTACTTTTTCATAAACACTCGTCTCAAACGATTTTTTTCATTAATTTATTTTTAAAATGTATAATTTTACGAAATTTGTCTATTTTTTCATATTTACAAATATCACAGCACAAAACAACTTTCGTGCAGGACAGCCAATAAATAGAGATGACAATATTTCAGGCGTTTACTTGTCTGTCAGAAATCCGTCAATTTTACTAATGAACTGAAAGAGTCTCTGAACAGCTTTAAATTGGGAATTTAACCATTCAGTCAAAAAAGGGAATAATTCCTTTGGTAGTCTTTGCATTCGTTGTTCAGACCATTCTGCAATACAAGCCTTGTAGAAAAAGAATTTTCTTTCTCAAACAAATATACATCCTTTTCAGTAATTGATAGCTTCTGAATGATCCTGTAGGTTGTCGAATTTTGTTTGAAATTTAAAAGCATACGTTTTCTTTTGTGGTGTATTTTGAAGAATCGTTAATTGTTCTCTAAATCCCGATGTAACACTGTTAAGCTTAATCTATTGTATGTCAGTGGTGCGTACTGAATTTTATTAATGAAGCAAATAGAGTAATATAATGCAAGAGACATGATTATTGGCATAAATAATTTGCTAATGCTAGTGTTCAGAATTCTCCGCTGCAAAGTGTTTAATATACATGTTAAATAGCGGTTCAAACATTTAATCGACTAATTTGACCCACGAAACTACAGAGTACACACAAATGAAGTGACACATTTCAAAATTAATAAAAAAAACTAAAAATGTTGGGACTACGTTTTTTTAAAAATAAGAGCACATCTCATTTTTTTTCAGATAGGTAACGCGGCATTACGCCGTTCTAAATTTATTACAGCGAGAAAATTCCGTACTCAATGGCTATCGATCAGCAGAAACTGATGCTTGTTTTCTGATTTCTTTTTTTAGTTTTTCTTGAATATCACGAAACTCTTCAGTTTTCACGCTACATGTGAAAACTAAACATTGGAAACTAAACTTCGTGATAACAAAGATAATATTATACGTAGAGAGAGCTGCTACAAGAACGATGCCATAACAAGCGACGTACTGATGAGGCTTCGCTGTATATGATAATGTGGCTGGATTGGTGAATAAATAATTCAATGATCGCAATTTCGTTCGCTGTCTAAGGACGCAAGGTTTTACAACAGTTAATTTCATTCGCCAATCGCTTGTACCATCACATACGGAGTAATCTCTGTGGAATTTATTCCTGAATGCCAAACTGTCATATAATATACAATGTATCGATCCTTTTGTTTCTGATTGTACCTAAATCGACAATAACCAAAAGTGCAATTATCACGCATAAATCATTGTAAAATAATCTAACAAAAACGATTCTCCTTAGTATAGTAGCCACTGGGTGCAAGTTAATTGGTTTTGCCCAATAATATTTGCAACTCACTGGCATGCTTATGCCTGCCATTCACGATCACTCCATTCAAAGTAAATGACGTGGTGGCACCAATGCCATTTCACATTTTAGTCTATCCATTTAGGCATGTCATTCAGAATTGTTCCACGCAACGCATATCCATCCACTACCGGTCACTCTTCCCCTCGCCTACGAAACGTGAACTTCCACCGGCTCCAATTTTCTTAGAGAACGTGTCGCTGAAGTACAGTGTTTTATGGTATTCGCATTCGAGAAAACGCATCGAACCACGTATCTATACCGATCGCATATCCGTGTTTATGGGCCGGCAGTCCAAAAGGAACGCTGGATATCCAGACTGTTTAACCTTTTCGCATGGGCTCAATATTTTGAAAACGACTTCATCTGGAGGCTCTTTCAGAAGGTGCCTTTCTCGAGGGGGTAAGAAAATTTCACCACGGGGTTCGAGAAGAGGGTCGGTCACGAGTCAGTGGCGAATCCAGGATTCGGGTCTGGGAGGGGCTGAGGTCAGAAAAATTTTGTATCGTAGTGACGAATGTCAAACCTCATGGCTTATGTAAACCAAAACACTTTAACTTTACAGACTTGACTCAACTGACAATACGAATCATAAAGAACACTACAATACTTTTGATAGTTTAATAAAAAATACAATGAAATTACTAGCCAAAAAATGTTTTCGACTGCGTCAACGCTACAAGTACAAGTGGAATGACTAGAAAAGTAGGAAAGTTTTCGAGCCTGTCAAGTCAAAAAGCAATATTGTCACGATTTTATTAATTTTTTAAAATGAAAAGTAAGAACAAACAGTTGTAGTAATTTTAAATAAAATCAAGAATTTTGGTTTAGTTCTGGGGGGGCTGCAGCCCGATAGCCCCTCCCCTGGATTCGCCATTGTCACGAGTCATTATGAGAAACGGTGAGCGATAAAAGGGAGCGCCTTCTGTTGATAGATGAACATTTACGCCTCTCTTTAAAAGTACACAGGTTGGGGAAACTCATGAACAGCGAGGGAGAATGGCAATGAGCCTCAACGCCTGTGTTAAACGAAAACACCCCCGGACTTTGGGTCATTCGTCGAAGTCCCCCTGAAGAGTGAATGGCCAATTATCCTGTTGTGTCCCCACTAAACGAGCTGACCACATGTGCGGTGAAAATTCCTCCCCTCCCTGGAATTCTGAGATTTATCACATGCCTCTAACAAGGGACTGTAGACGCATGTGACAGCGTATGTCACAAGCCACGTGAAAAGGTTAAGTGGAACATTCACGATGATACCATTCCAATCCATTTAGAGGGACTCGTAACAAAACCCTTATGCGAATATCCTATGAGAATTGGACTGTTGTGGTTGAAAAGTTTGGAAATCGATCGTCTTTCGTTTCTCATTGTGCGCAATCGGTCATAAAACTAAAATACGATCTTCAGAGTCAGTCTTGAGAAATCAGGGCGGCGGTAGCCGTTTTGAAAGGGTGGGAGGAGTAGGCGCATTAGCCATAAGGGATCGGAGTGCCCATTAGTGATGGGTTTGTTGTTGGCGCGGTCCGATCAGTAAATGATCCACCCAAATGGATGGCCTGAAACTAGGAAAATGGACTGGAACGCTCTCCTCGTGAATTTCCAGCTAAATATATCCAACCTTCCGCTCCATACCACTCCAATTCTCATCGGGTTTCGCACTGACGACCGGTTTTGGACTGAAGATGTCGAATTCGCGTGGAATGGACTGGTCGTGAATGTCCTGCCTTAGGATTGCTGCATTATTATTACTTCGCTATTATTCGTATTTTAGTTTTGCCTAGACAAGCACGTAAATGTCATCATGCAAACATGTAAAGTCATTTCCTTCTCATCCTCTTGCAGCTCGAGACCTGCTCTTCCTAGGGAAGCAGTCCTTTACAGCTGGCTACTACGCGCACGCCATCAGCTGGCTCGAGGAGGCCATCAAGAAAGCGCACCTCGAAGGCAACCGCACTGCCAGCGTCGCAGAGATCAATGCGTTCTACATCTCTGCAGTCGACATGGTGAGTGAAAATTGTGAACTTGCTGAAATGTGTCATCCAGTGGCGTGCAGTGTTCCTAAGACCTACAGAAGCAGTCGAATTTTTAGTGCAAATAATAAACTTAATCCTATCTTTACAAATACAAATTTATAATAATGTTATACATATGGAATTATAAGTTGCAGATTACAAATTATTCTGCTCGCAAATGTGCAAATCCTATGCCGTATCCGAAAAGTCACGTAATTAGCGTGAGAGAGAAGAATAGAATGTAATGAGCGTGAACTTAACGGGACCAATAGCAAGGTCAAGCTACAGAGATGAAGCACGATTCACTTACTTACTTAAAGCATGCATTTTTACATCGCACCACGATTGGTTGGAAAGCTAGAAGTACTGACAGGAAGAGAAATTCACTAAGAGATCTATTCTGCAGCAATTCTTTTGCCCTATCCCATTACTTCTCACAAAAAGGGGAAGGAACGTCCGTAGAGACAAAGGAAACGGAGATAAAGTAAATTGGAAAACCCAACTAGACCACATCTGGGAAAAAGAATGCTTACTGAAGCCCTGCTTCAGTTGAGTACATGCCATTGGAAACGTCTATGCTAGAGTTTTCTGTTTGGTTGATAAAAAGCCATCCGAATTACAAGCACACTCTTTCGAAACTTTGTCAAGAGAGTATCTGTGAAGGTAATTGTATTATCGCAGATATTTTACTATAAAATGGATAAAAATAATTTTTAAACACATACTTTTATTGATGCATTAAAAAGTAGAACTCATATTTTCATCTATCTGGCGTTTAATTTATAATTCGTTATTATAAATACTATTGAGTCTAGGAACCAGAATTTTTTTCTAAAATTCACTACCAGATGGTGCCTATAAAATAAAAGCAAATTATATTAATTCATCAACTCGTAATTAAGTTGTGAAATTATTAAAATAGTGTATTATGATCGAGAACGCACAAATGTACAAATTTCAGAACTTTAATATATCAAGAAGTAAGTGAAAATCAATTGGGACAAAATTCAACTTCTACAAACATGAAACAAATCGTTTGAAATAAAAGTGTAAGAAATGTAACATTTTTTAATGATCAATATATACATATGTGACAAAAAATCCAATCACCACTGCTATGTCTGATAGATCAATACTTTAAAGGAACACCGCTGGATCTGGTGATTGAAAAAATAAATAATGACTACCACTATGACGAGGGTGATCAAGCCGGTGCTTAAAAATACAAGACAAAATCTTAATCACTAAGTCGGATGGTTGAAGAAATATAGCCAGATTGTTACTTCTTTGCCACTGGAACAACCGTCTGGTCGCTGCTATGTCCTGGTTTAATCATCATCAGGCCGATTAATTTTCCCACCTTCGTTATAGGTGGCGCTTTCCGTGCGAGTGACTTAACAGGATGTTATTTCAGCACTAATTTGGAAAAGTTCGGGAGCCTTTTAAGTCTTTTTTATATTCTTATATTTCATGATGCTATTGGGAGTAGCAACTTCGATGAGGAATTTTTCCTGTTGTTTTGGATGCGTATCCAAAACACGTTACAACTTTTATTTTCTTCCCGCCTTCGTTATAGGTGGCGCTTCTGAATTTGAATTAAAGAGTTATGGGATTTGAAGCAACACAGGCTGTCATCCCAGGTGGCGCTTTACTTTCACATGGCTTAACAAGATTCTCTAGATCTACGGAATGTTTGACAACAGTAGATTATATTAAATTAAAGTGGTATTTCGACTATCTACCACAAGTTTCAATGATTCAGTAATGTGGCTGTTTCGATATGATTGCTATGGTAATGTTGGTAAAATTCCAAAACTTATTGCAATGCAACAAACAAATAGATTTAACAATTTTTACAGGAAAAGCCCGCCTAAAGTGTTTAGTTGACTAAAATCAAAGGAAAATGCTGCAATTTTCTTAATTATATGTAATGACTGCTTTGATAATTTTGAGTATAACCTATTTATTTTCAAAATAAATATGGTTTATGATTTATGATTCTAATTTATTTCTTATTCCATTTTACAGCACGACAGACTTTTCGAACGTACAGATTTAGATGGTGAGTTTATCCATTATTTCTTTTGTGTACTTCATTACATTTGGCACATATGCATTTACAATCTCTCTTTATGCATGACTTTACAAAAGAGTATTTTTGTACTACTTATGTAACTAAAAAAAGTTGCCATAAACACATTATACTCTGCCACTATGATTTTTTATGTATTATAAATTATGCTAATATTGTCATTGTAATTAAATAATTTACACTGGCTGCATTTTTTTAGCGCAACAACACCAACAAATTCTAAAACCTTTGAAAAATCGGTTTTCATTTTTTGATTTTTGAAAAATTACATGTAATGATTGTTTCCATAATTTTAAACAAAACCGCATTATGATTCGTGATTCTAATTTAATTAGATTAAAGTCCGGATTTGAAGCTACCCGAGGGTTATTTTGGGACAAATCTCGTAATTTTGAACCGTAGTCAGATGACGACGATGACACCTATACAAGAAATCAGCTCTACAAACTTCCGCTTCATACGAGCGCGAAGCTGTTGAATCTCAGAACCGGATGGGAAAATTAACCCTAATACTTGAAGAATAGTCCTAATGTGATTAGCAACGTCCGAATGATTTGTAGACGTCTGCGTTCCACCGGTGTTCCCTTAATTAGTAGTTACTCAACTTACATACCTGGCAATGTGCCTATCAGCAAGGGAGAGATATATTCCTATATATGTTTTACGTAAGATATATTCCACTCATACAAGGTGAGATCAATTGGTATATTCACTCTCCCCCTGGGATGTCGTTCTTACTGGTATTTTCTATAGACAAATACATACTAAACTAATTAGTCGCATCTGGCTGGTTTTTTTTTCCACTAACACATGATATTGATTTAAGCACCCCTCACATTACAATCTTCTTCAAGTGAGCTCATTTCTTTCCATAAATTCAGTTCTGTTCTTTTTTGTTTGCAGTGAAGGACTACGATACGTTCGGCCATCCCATGAAAAGCAACAGGTCATCCGCCATTCTGCTAGGGAGGAGAAATGTGTTTCGTCTGGGCAACGACATCACCCCTCAGGAAGAGCAGGAGAACTACATGGCTCTCTGCAGAGGAGAGAGACTCGTCGTAAGACACTTCTTTTTGCCCCTCTTTGTTTTCTATAATTAGACGCAGTTATGCATCTACGAGCTAACTCCAATTCACACATTTTGAAATGCAACTATTTTCTGTCAATTCGGCGCGCCGGAATTCGTTAGAGCGTGAAAGCGTTGAAAACTGACAGAAGAAGAGACAACTTCTTTCAAAGTAAAAACAGTGGGATATGTTGAACCAGCTCACTGTAAACAACGTTTTAGAGATAAAAACAAGTCCGACGTCATTTTGAAGTATCGTATATTTGCATACCAAACATTCCTTCAACCTATGATAGAAGGCATACGTCTTCGTGACGTCCGCCTGATTTGCATAAATGGATGGGAAAAATTTTGTCTTCTTCCAACATTTACGTTTAACATAACAGAAGAAAATTCAAAGATTAGTTATTGCACTGTAAGTGGTCTGCTGAACAACTTGGGAAGTTAGCTCACGTTAAATCTTCTGTCGCGGGTCACATATCCTCGTGTTAGTGTGATGTGGAAGTAATAGGAGAGTTGTTGGTACAAGAGTCATCCTTATCGTCTGACTCAATCAAAGACTGAAAGTTCCATCCAGCAAAATTCCCCTGCAGTTTCAAAAAGAGACGTTAATATTACATATGAAGTTGAGTAAATTTTGTTTTAGCTTTCACTGATTGCAAGAGCATGAATTATTCGCAGAATGTTTTCGTAAGGAGAAAATATTCAGAAATGCATTGGAATGGATGATAGTGGTGGTTCCTATCCCACTTGGTCTACCATATCTGACCAAGTTCATGAGTCAAGGATTTACAGCAGGAACGAAGTGTGTATCACTGGTTGGTCAAAATTACCTTGGTCACCTAGAGAGTACCTGAGGTAGAAGTTTGATTTAGCTCCAATATTTGGAGTTAGGTTGCCTTTCTGCAGGATTTTCTAGGAAAACTGGCGCGTAATTGTACTTGTCTTGGTGGATAAATTCCACCAGCCAGCCCGACTGTAAATAGCGTTTCAGGGTGAAAGTTGACGTCGGTCCACCAATGAATATTGCTGGATAAGAATACAACCAGAGGATACGATTCATAAGATTTTTCCTCCAATTCATGTTCTTCTGCCATGATGGCATTCCTTAAACCTATAACGCCAGTATTGGGCTTTTCCAGGGATGGGGAACCTGCGGCCTTAAGGCCTTTTTTAGTTTCTTATGTGGCGTAACCGGTTATTTACAATTTGCATTAAAATATATAATTGTATGTAAGATCATACTGATTACAGAATAATAACTCTTAAGATTCTGCTCGTGTGTCCTTCTGCCCGATTGCCGAAAGTTAATGAGGCCTTCCAGTGCAAAAGGGTTCCCCAACACTGGGCTATGCATTGAAGCGATAATCATAAATGATGTTTCTCTCATTGATACTGAAAAAGGCTAACTTCTAAGCATAAAAGAAATTTACAGTAAGCAGAGTTCGATAAAATGATTTAGAACGAGGGCAGAGACGCGAGACTCCAAAAGGCACAATTTCGACAAAATATACGAAAGACGGCCAACGGCGCTTTTTGAACGCGAATGCCTAGACTGTCAAATGTAAATGTCGAAAAAAGGGATAAAACTTTTTGGATACATAAGTGCTTTTTATAAAATCCTTCATTTTATCACAATAATATGCTGTGTTAACAACATTTTTTTTCAATGTAGAGCGTCGCCCAGGAGTCGCAGCTGGTGTGCCGGTTCGACAACAAAGGTCATCCCTACTTGTTACTCCGGCCCTTAAGGATAGAAGAGCGAAGTCTGGAACCCTATGTTGTGATGTATCATGATTTACTCACTGAGACACAGACGGAACTACTCAAGCAAATTGCAGAGCCCAGGGTGAGAATATTTAAGTGTAATTTTGGGTGGCGTGTTTAGTTGCTAACTTGTACTTATCCAGATGACTCGTACGAGTTACATAACCTAACACAGGCCTAAACATAACGTGCGGAACTGAAATTAAAATACCTTAACAAATTAGACTGCAAGAATGTAGTTAATACAATTAATTTATTTTAATTTTTTTTTAAATCGTACCATTCATACAAGAGTTTAAACAACCCACTCTTTCTCAAATGTCTTTTTACAATCTTGGTTTTACAACTATTAAACTACGGCCAGAAACACGATATTTGTCGTGAACTTGGTATTGATACAACATTGATCTCGACTATAGCTCAGTAATCGTGGAACAATGATGATCCTATTTAGAAACTAAAAGAAAAAGATGTTAATGTACGTTTCATGCGGACACTCCATATAGTGTTCCAAAATTACAAGTCTCCAGCTATTAGCTTGTAATGTAATTTCGAAAAGGGATATTAGCAGTAAAAATAAAAAAATAAGTTTTGACTTCTTTATTAATAGACTAGAAAATGGTATGACGGGTGCAAATTGCTTCTTCATCCGAGAAACTTCCCGTCAAATTAGACATGTTTAAATAGATATATATGCGAGAGAAATGTTTAACATTAATTGAAAACAAATAAAATAAACATATGTTTTATGACAGGAATTTTTTTTATTTACATATTATTTACATATTTCTTTATTCAAAAAACCCAATATTCCGCGTGAAGTATTTTTCGTTGTTTAACAATTTTATTATAATTGAATAACATGTGAAATTCTCAGCTTGTCAAACGTAAGTCAAAAGTTAAAATTTCAAAGGAATTATTTTTCGAAATTCTAATCAAAACAAAGCACTTCTCTCCTTGTCAAACGTTGCCAAAAATATTATCAAATTATATCATCACGATTGCAATAATCAGATGCATCGTGGCGTCCAAACTATGTCACGCTCATGACATACCACTGACGTAATTTACTACTTTCTATTAAAAAACGGAAATTAATTTGAAATATATGATTAATATAATTTAACATTTCTCGGGAACTATTGATCATAGCGAGATAAATTTTATATCAATCGATAGAAAATTTTATTTCCCTATTTTAGAGCTATTGAATTTGAAATTAGAACGACAATTACTCTTTTAAATTTAAAATTACTGAAATTTAGGTTCTCTAACAATTAAATAATGTTGTTTAACGTCTCGCAGTACTATGGCGCGAGTTTTAGTGTTGGTGACGTTAGAGCGTTATCGAGAGACAGATCTGGTATATTATATTAGCAATGTTTTTACTTTCTCGCATGCGAGGTAAACAAAAAAAATAATGGTTTCGACAAAAAAAATGACCTCGAGATTTTGATGAATCTACACATGTTAGACGTTCCAGAGTCAGAACAAATCATTTCTGAAATTATATCTCTCTATCTCTCTGAATAAAATATATAACTCACAGAGCGAATAAGACAAAAGTAATTTGGTATGCAATAATTACACCGAAACTGTATATAATTATTAAATTTTGAACGAAATATATCCCTGCAAAATCTGTCAGTCTATCTATCCCTCCGTGTGCATGGAAACACGAAAAGTTAAAAACGCAGCGAGCTAGATAGATGAAATTTAGCACATGGTTTAATTTCTAGAATTGTAAGTCTGTATGAATTGTGTAAGGAATCAGTCAAAGCAAAGAAATCCAAAATGCATACCCAAATCTTTTCACTATTTTTTCTATACTATGAAGCCAAACACAAGACGTGATGTAGTCTGATCCTATATACTAAAAGGAGAGAACACTCTCGTTAACTTTTAACATCAGCTTGTATTAAGCTCTCATCACTGGATATAATGTTGTAAACATATATAGATTAACTTCAGAAATCATTCTTTGTTAAACACTATCACGCAGGTCTCTATTTTTTGGAGTTGTCCTGAAAATTGTTAGCAAATTATGAATGATTCCGTAAACAAAAGTAGATTAGAAATCATTCTTTGTTTAAACGCCAATACACAGGTCT
>BGPR01004792.1:72950-105228 GCA_013235015.1 Araneus ventricosus
TGAAAGTGTTAGCAAACTGTGAATGATTCTGTAAACATAAATAGATTAGAAATCATTCTTTGTTAAACGCCATTACACAGATCTCATTTTTTGAAGTTATCCTGAAAGTGTTAGCAAATTGTGAATGATTCTTTAATGATGGCGTTTGTATCTTGCAGTTGGCTCGTTCCATGGTTCAAGCGGGCAAGGGCAGCGAGGTGGTGTCCGTGAGCAGGACCAGCCAGAACGCGTGGGTTGGACCCAATGACCATCCACTCATGGCCAAGATCTATAAGCTGGTGGAATTCACCACCGGCCTCTCCACGGATGTGGACAAGGAGCACGCAGAAATCGTGCAGGTGGGTAAAAGTACCTCTTCCAGCCTAATAATGCATATATTTTATTGTTATATCAGTCTAAAATATTAATAAAAGAGATACAGATACAAAATAGAACACTTCTTTATTGTGGAATTCCCTTCTAGATACTTTAGTTCTGTTAATCAATTCAGTTTCGTACATTTCAATGCACTTTTTTACCATTTCCATTAGTTTCTCGTTCTACATATACAGCTATGAGGCATTTCATTTACAAATCTTGCAAAATTGAACATTGAATAATATGTTTCATTTGGAAAAAAAACATTTTTGACCTAGTTTGAAAAAAAAATATTTTGATTGCCAAGAATCAAACAGGCCAATATTCAGGTGAAAGGTTTTATTCCATAATTGCGAAATTGCACAAGGATGCTTGGTATTTTTAATAGGGTGTTTTTTGCAAAATAACTGCTGGTGCAGAAATCAACAGTTCAGGATGCTCAGAAAATATGAGGCAATATTTAAATGGTGGTAGAAGGAATCAAAATAATTTGGGTGTTTTTTTGTCATAGAATGTGTCGCCAGAAATGGCGCGTTTAAATTAGATGACACAATTACCTGGGCGTCAATTATACGTCATACTGTTAGACGTTGGTTAGGTCGTGGTGACAGGTTCCTTGACCACCACAGTCAACAAAATTTTCATGTTTGAGTTTTCTCTTACGGCGGTGTTTGAAAAACACCGTGTACGTGGCTTCAGCCTCCCCACAACCGCCATCATTGACTACATATAAGGTATTGTCGCTGGGCTATCTCTTGCTGTTGTAGATGGTAGAAACATACTTGGAGTCACATTCCACTGCCATCTTTAACTATTTCTGGGAGTCCTAAGTTATATTAACTAATATATTTGTTAATACATATTACTAAATAATTCAAATTCATAATTAGGATTGATAACTATCACAGAGACAGCCATTACTCAACTCTACCAAAATTCTATCCATTTTAATTTACCATTTCAAAAGCAAAAAACAACATTTTTTATTCACAAACAATAAAATCAATAAGTATTTGCAAAGTAATATACAAAAATGTACACAAAATAAAAGTTCAAGAATGTTTAAAAATCCATTCGTGCGATCAAGTGGAGACGTCAACATATTAACTTAACTGCTAAAGTAGCAAAATAACTATCACTGCCTTTAGAAGCCAGTTAAATTAAAGCAGCGACAATTATTCAAGGCTCAAAATACCGTAGGTTCTAGAAGCTCAAGATCTATATGCACGAGTGTTGACATTCTCATAAATTGCTTTCCTGGAGGTTGCTGTTAATTTGTCTGTACTATCGATGGCCGATCTATTGGTAAAGTGGTTGATGAATTCGGTGGCTATTCCAGGCATCTTTGAAAATGTACTGCTATCCATGCAGCGAGGGTGTCGGAGAATGTTTCCGTGTTAGTGATTGCTCGTTTGGGGATCTTCTGTAAAAGCAGTACGCATTAAATGGTTTAGTAAACTTCCTTTGGCCTGTCTTTCATTTCACTTTTTACATTTTCTTAGTCCCCGTGCTTAAACGTGTCATTTTCAGACACGCATTGTGTCACAAAAAAAAGTTCACGTTGTTCCCTATGAGCTCCCCCCCCACACACACACACACCAGTTTAAAATATTTCCAGTTTTATCCCGAGAACCCTGTATTTTCAATCAGTTTGTTTTCAAGCCTTAGTGGTTTTCTAGGCTTCCATGATCGATATTCCACTGGTTCCAGTTTCGATGCAATCGAAGCTCTGCTGTATGCATAGTCTTAGTGCATCTCTGCACATCTAGAAATAACGAAGGCTGTTCCAGTATCTTTCGATAAATTTCAAGAAAGGGACCATGGTGGCGATGAGGCAGAATCTCGCGATCAGGACTGGAATTCAAGCAAGTTAGCTTGACATATCTAATCATCTTCTTCGTCAAATCAAATTTTAGAAATTGCTGTAGTTAGGATTTAAACTCTTGTTATTTTCATGCAAAAGGGAGATGATTAGGATTTTTTATTATGCATTAAATGCAACGCTGGTTACATTTTTGCTGAGTGAAGAATTTTGACTAAATGCATATCAGAATACGTATGATGCCACTATGTTCTTCTTGTAAGAAGAAATTACAAATACATAATAATAAATATAATCTAATAAGCAAATAAAGTATAAAAATTAAATTCCTTAATAATTTTAGTATTCCTCAGGGATCCAGTTTGGTGCCTCTTTTGTTCATTTTTTTTCATACAACTGGTATGATAATTTTAAGTATTAATCTTACTTTCTCATTTGCAGAAATGACGTGAATTATTAGAAGAACATCCATTTTAATCGTAAGCTATCCTATAAATTTAAATTGAAGTTTGGCTTTATCATGCATCTTTCATTAACTTTAAGTTTATTTTCTGAAGTTAATTTCGTTTCACATAACTTTCGCTTCCAAAGAAATTAAATTAAAATGCGCCTCTTTCAGATAGCAAACTACGGCATGGGAGGCCACTACACGCCACACCACGACTATCTGCTCGTCGACAAGGATCCAGAAGAAGTAAGCGTCCTTTCGTTTCTATGATTTTGAATGAATAAATATAAATCGTATAAATCGTATCGAATAAAAAAATAAAAAAATAAAAATAAATAAAAATGCTTTTGAGTAATATATTTTTTTCACCTGAGTTCTAGTGATAATAAGCATACATCCGTAGAATAGTATTTGAAATGGAACATCTCAGAGATATTTCAAAAGGAGGTACAAATGAACAGAATTAGAACAATTTGTCTGATGGTCTGGAATTCAGTATTGTCCTTTTTCCTTTCTCGCATACAAAGTATACAGATAGAAAGTACAGTAGAACCCGGAAATCCGAACCCCAGGAATCCGAAATTTCGGATAATCCGAACATTATTTTCTGAAAAATTTTTACTGAAAAGTGAAGGGAAAATAACAAATACGAATCAGGATGTCTACAAATAACAATACAAATCAGGATCTAATGTTTATTTCTAACTTAAAAGAACTATTCGAATTGGTCTTCAAGAATAAATGCAGCCCCTTAATTAGTTGAAACAAACTCAGATATCTTCTTTTTACTCTCAACTTCTTTGCCACTGTACCGTGTGAATCGCCGCGTGCTCTTTCTGCACGCCTTCACAGAGAAAACAGAGTCAATATACTCTACTGCTTTTGGTATATCGAGAGTATTTTAAAGAATTTCCCGGATAATCCGAATTACCTGGAATCCGAACAAAGACCAGCTCCAATTAGTTCGGATTCCCGGGGTTCTACTGAGCTATAATCTCGAGATGTTGATGGGTCTACACTTTTCAGACCACCATGAATGCGAAAAACCTTTTTTGTAATTATATCTGTCTGTCTGTGAGCACGATAACGTAAAATAGGAACTAGTAGATGGATCAAATTCAATAAATTAAAACTGTAGATCTATATCAAATTTTGGACGAAATCTATCAAAGAGAAGTTTTTCAAGAGTGTTCGTCTTACCATGTGTATGTGAACACAGTAACTCAAAGATCAAGAGTTCCCAACATTTTTCTCTCGCGTATCCCTTGATTATTCTTTTTATTTTCGCGTACCCCCTACTATCATATCCAACTCCACCTCCAGCCATCCATCTATGCAAAAAAGGTTTTATCAAAAATGTTCAGGTTAGCTTAAAAGTGAAATAACTCGAATTAATAACATTTTCAGAACTTATTGTTGATTGTACATTTTGTTCCATTTTTACAATAGTATTTGTTCAATCCCAAAGCAAATGAAACCAGTATTGTAATTATTTCGTTTTAACTTACAAGGATAGCTAAAAATTACTCTTCGTTATAATCAACTATTCAAGTGGGTCAGTTATTAAATAGAAACAAAATTCTCTACCTTTTTTAATCTCTTGTGTTTTCTTGTTTCCGCCATTAACAACTTAGATTTCGCGTCCCCCCCAAATGGTCCTTCGTGTACCCCCAGGGGTATGCGTACCATAGGTTGTTATGCTCTGAGCTAGATGGAGGAAATGTGGCCTATGATTCTAACGCCCAAATTGTAGATCTGCATCAAAATTTGGTTGAAATCAATCAATGGGTTGTCTGTCTGCCAATTTGATTATTTGTGCATATGTGAACGTGATAACTCAAAAACACGTTAAGCAAAACAAATGGAACTAGTTAATCCCTCGCAGATCATCTGCGCTCGGTTCTATGCATGCCATGATTTTCCTGACGCTTCTAGAGTCAAACTCACGATTCAGCGCTCCAAGAAAATTTTCCAAGACAAAAATAGGCGCCAATTGGTGTAAACATAACAGAAAAGTAGCCAAAGTACATATTCACAATAGTAATCTGCATGATGTTCACCCCAATTTGTGAATTGACACGATTTTATCTTCGCCGACTTAAACTAATTTGACGTTGATCTAAACCTTCTCTGGATCGCCTAAGCCCATCTGCTTCATTTCTCTTTTGAATAATTTCATCCAAAGTTTCATTTTATTGTGAGAAATATTGTGAATTCTTCATCTTAAACATTTATTTTCGAGAAAAAGTTATTTTACACCAGAAGGAATATAGTAGCAGGTATGACTATGAAGTTATCCCTAACATGGAGAAGGCTACCGATTTTGTTTCGTAAATAAACCTATCGTTGCCATCGGCAGAAGAGAAATTAACCTCTTATCTGTGCCACATACGTTAGCATTTTATATGTAGAGATAAGGTATGCGGTCTTGAAACTGAAATCGTAGATTTTTATCAATTTTTTTCCCCCAGTCGGTCATACTAAACATATTCAAAATAACACGAAGTTAAGAACAAAACACGTCATATTCTAAAAGAATAACGGAAATTCAAGCGGCCAAGACATCCGTGGTAAATGAAAATGAATTTAAATTATTTGCAGTTTTAATTATAAAGAATCAATTATTCTCATTATAAGCAATTTTTTGGGTGCAATAGAAACAGTTACATGAGACCGAAAAAACACTTTAACGTCTTTCCTGCTTGTACTTATTTATTTAAAAGTACTTGAAGTTAATTACTGTTTTCCTTTGCAGATGAAATACGTTCATCCAAAAGAAATAGAAGCCGGAGACAGAACAGCCACTCTCATGTTTTATGTAAGTTATTTTTAAAGTTTCGTTAAAGCAACGTTACTAATTCAGAATAACTCGCTGTATCAAGATCGCTACGAAATTTTATTTTAACCCTTTCAAAGGCTGTGATTTCATCCTAGGAAACATCTTTTTATGAGCTTTTTGCTTATCTAGACGGTAGTATTTTGTCGATTGATTAGAAAGAATGCATTTTTAGTTTCTAATAAAGATAATAGGTGGCAGCACGAATTCAATTTTTTTTCCCTTATGGATTTATACGGTCATTAGAATTGTTTTCATGAAAAAAATCGTATTATTTCGAGCAAAAATTTAAGTTCGGTTGAACTTGAACTGTTTCGTAGCTGATGGATAATGAATTGATGTATCCGAAAAAATGGAAATTAAGTAGGCTGGTTCTAAAAATGAGCATAGCATGTGGAACCGAAAACTTTTAACCTTAAAGGGCCAATGATTTTTTTTTAAATATTTAACAGTTTTAATAAATATTGCATAAAAATAAATAAAATAAATATTATTAAAAATAAATAATAGCTTGGAGTAAGTAATTTTAAAAAAATAAAGTAATGATAATCATAATTAAAATTTTTTTAACTTCAATTCTAACAATTTCAACTGATAAACAGATTAAATCACAAAAAGTATACAGCAATTTAAATATAGCAACTATATAATGAAACTACAAAATAAATTCTTATCTTACGTGTTCAAAGTTATTTTTTAAAAAAGGAAGTAATTGTTTATCGTATTTTTGATTGAATAAATCATGCAGCCCTGAAGAACTCGAGTTAACTATGAGATGTAAAAAGTATTCATTTACAATCAGTGAGGACTCAAGATACGGAAGTATTTAACGAACAAAACTTTTAGAAATAAAAACTAAGTTTTACAGCATATAGTTTTGACTTGGAATTAACCAAACTATAGAGTCTATTTTAGAATTATGTCTAGAAAAAATTACGGGTCCAGAGAAGAAATTCGAAATACCGATGAATTCCATTTAAAAACGTTCGAATCACCCAAGTTGCATAATTTTAAAGTTAATGCATTAAGGTACAGGAAAAGCATTCCTCAATAAAAGTTAACTCTTCATCCACAGAAAAAGGGTCGAACAAATAAAAACAATTTAAATTTATCCAAGAGAAAATGAACTCCATGCGTGATAATTCTCTTGTTAGTCATACTGAGCAAGAAATCATTTCAACCTGGGACTTAGTTTCGTTAATGAGTGTGCCTCATATTAATCGTTAACCCTTTGCAGCGCAGTGTGTCAGCTGACGGCACACCTATTTTCACTCTCTTCTCAGCCGTTAAATTCAAGTGTAAATGGAAAATAATAGGTTTAGGATAGGGCTAATAGTACTCCTTTTAGAATGTATATAGCAGCCTTATGAAATTTCACTTCGGAATAGGAATTATTAGAGATCAAGTACGGGAAAATTCCTTAACTCAGAGATAAGAAAATTTTCAGTTTTGGACGTTTACAATTTTAGCAAATTAACTCGAAAATATTCCTCCAATATTCTTGAAGTTTTCATTTATGATTTTCTCTAAAATCTAAAAATATTTTTTGAGTATATCAAGGTGGCTGTATCTAAGGGAGCTCTCATATGAGGGGGCTGAACACAAAGAGGGACGACCCCCCTCGGAATGAAGTATGTGTTCCTTTTAAAACAATTTGTAGATTCTATGTCTAGACAATAATCTAAATCCATTCATGATGTTTTTTCATCATATTTCAAAAACTTTAATGTCTTGCGCCACAAAGGGTTAAACCCAATATGAGTAAGAAAATTTTTCTACGAATGGGAAATTATCTGATATTTCCGGTAATAATTTCAGTTTGCTTGTCATAGTAGTACGGTTCAGTTTTGCTGTATACAGAAATCGAGTCACAATGTATATAAAAACTGAAAAAAATCCTGAATATTCATTAAAAATTTAAATATAATTGTGATTAAAATCCAAATTGCTTTGCTTTCTCTCAGCGCCTGGGCTTTTACGATTTCATCCGCCGTTCATATGCAAGATAATAAAAAAAAATCTAATGTTCAGTACACTAATAAAAACTCGTCTTTAAAAATTGTTTTAATTCTATTATTTTCTTTTTAAAAAAGGAAATGCGCAATAGAATTGCATAAAAATAATATGAGCATAATAAAAGTAAATAAGGAGGTATCAGATTTTATTACCAAGGTTCTATATAATAAGGTGACCAATCGTCCTCCTTTAGGGAGGAAAGTCCTTCTTTGTAATTCTGTCCTCAATTGAAAAATGTCCTACTACTTGTCCTCCTTTTCGATATTTGAAATTAGAAATCTGAATATATATTTAAATCCTGAAAATTTTTGCAAGGGACACATTGAAACTGATAAAATATGGGTTGAAATGTTCAAGCCTGTTTAAAAATGAGCATATTCCATGTAATTTCTTTTATTCTTGTTCAATTTACGTTGTGCTGCCCTGGAACTTATGCAGCAGTTGAAAGGGTTTTTTTTTCAATTGCTAATGAGTTCTGGGACTGTGAAAACTCAAGACTGAATGTCTAGCTGCATCACTTGCAGTAAACTTCAATATGAAGGATATTTCTTGTTCAGATATTTCCTATATATTGTTGGAAGATGATTTATTGAGAAGAAGATTTATTAATCGGAAAGGTACTCATTTAAATAATATATTATAGGCATGTAAGCATAATTACAATTTTAAATGTTGCCAATTTTTTGTTATGCATTTATCATATTATGGTGCATTCTGTATTACTGATGAAATTAATAAAATGTTTCTTTTATTTATAGAATTTTTTCAAAATATTTTTGTCCTCCTTTTCATTGTAAAAATTTGGTCACATTATTTTAGTCATATTCGTGCATTTTCTTTTCCTAAACTGTCAAGTCCACAATGGTGTTTTGTAATAAAGGGAACTACATTGCACACAATACATGAACATTTCATCAATTGAGAAGAACGAAATGATTCTAGACTTAACACCGGTATGAGGCTGATTTGAAAGACTGACCATTTTTTTACAAAATAATTTAGTAAATAATGCTTGAACAGATTTGCTTTATATCATTCACATCTGTGTTCAATTTCCAAAGATTGTTTTTAAATGTGCATAGACGCATTTATTAAAGTTTTACCACTATTTTAATACAAATTTTTTCTATATAAAATTTTTAAGCTTGGAAATATATAAATTAGTGTTCGGAATTTGAAGCTATTTATTTAAAGCTTGGAGTTTTATATCCAAGCTGGTAAACAAAAATTAGAGTTGAAGTCATATATTGAAGGATCCAGGGAAAAGACGATGAGATTCTATTTTTTCCTGCTTTTGGGGTTTCAGCGCCATCCGTTAAATCAAGTTTCCGTTAGACGAAGTTTTATTACATGTATTTGGAAATAGTTAGGACGATAATATTCATCAGGATTATACATTTAAAATATTGAATTGAGGGAAACGATGTTAAAAATAGAGAAAAACTGTACGGCAACTAAAATTGGTGTCATAGAATTTTTTTTTTATTTGAAACAGAAACGATTATTATGACGTAATATTTTTTGAAGTTATCACGGAAAAACGCGAAATTCGCTTAATCCATAATTAATTAAGATTAAAAAGGGCCCGAAGTATACATTCCCCCACCACCTCTATACTATGTTTGTGCTAAATTTCATAGCTCTAGGTCCATCAGTCTGCCCTCCAAGTTCAAATGCATATGCATTCTTCTTTCTTATTAGTAGAGATTTATAAATATTCTACAACAGTTTTTAACTAAATTATTGAGACATCATAGTAGTTTGCTGTATTGCCTCAATACTTAACTAAAATAAGAAGAAAATTATGTCAAAAATTGTTAGATAAATGACAAAATTTAGAAAACTTGTTTTGCATTTCTACCAACTTTTAAAAAATTTGAACCTCGTCGTACAATACAAATAATGCTAAGCAAAGCGTAATATGATTACATGGAAGAGAATTTTTGCATAAGATTAAATAGCCTGTCTTTTTCCTCCTAGTTAACTGACGTAACGAGGGGTGGAGCCACTGTCTTCCCAAGAGTTGGAGCTGGTGTATGGCCAAGAAGAGTAAGTGCTAAACTTTCATTTTACTGTCACAACAGACCATGCCATTGTAAAACAAATGATCGACTGCAATATCTAAATTATTTCTCTTTGTCAAAATGTCATCCTCGGGCCTTTTATCAGAATAGAGTTACCGGTTATTAATGCCACACATTGGATTCGTGATCAAAACCGAATACACATGCGTTAGTAACCTCCATATACATGTTTTTGCAAATTCTTCAACTTCCAAAAATAGTTTACAGATGTGCATAGACGTATTTATTAAAATTTTACCACTATTTTAATTCAAAATGTTTCTATAAAAAAATTTTACTTGGTTCATTTATGTTCAAATTTTTCGTTAGTTGTATTCTCATTTAAAAGCTTGGAATTATATATCCGAGCTGGTAAACGAAAATTAGAGTTGAAGTTGCAACTTGAAGGATACAGGAAAAAGACGAGGAGATTCAATTTTTTCCTACTTTTGGGATTTCAGCTCCATCCCTTAAATCAATGGATGTAGTTTCATGATATGTATTTGGAAACGATTATAACGATAATATTTCTCAGGATTGCACATGGTCAAATACTCAATTCCGGAAAAAGATGTTTAAATTAGAGAAAAAAAACTGTACGGAAAATAAATTGATGTCATAAAAAAATAATACGAAAAAAATTGTAAATTTTTCATCGTTTAAAAGATAATAAAAGTTCTTACAGTCTAGTTCTTACTAATCTGACATCAAGCATATCTAATATTCGTCTTTTACATACTATTTGTTTAAATATATCCTGTATTCTCATCCCAAAAATCGCAGCCGAAACTGACTGTTCCAGACTTCTTATGACAGACTTCTTAAAACTGAATATCTTTTTATGAATATGTTTTACTGAATATGTTTTTAAACCGTTGATATAATCTTTCAGTCCCAGTTTTTTATGCATTTGGTGCGAACTTCATCATTCTATTAGCGTAGCTCCCTCTATAATCACTCAGTTGCACTACTGAGAATGGGGTGCTTTATATATGCCATGTGGTTTTGTAAGTAGTTGCCTCGTAAGCAGATGCATCTTTTATAGTGCATGAATTCTAAATATGAAGAGAATGAGAAATAGGGTTTCAAATATAATACATTCATTGTCATAAGGCTTCATTGTAACATAAAATTGTTACGAGTGAGAAAATATGTTGAAAAAGTTTTTAACAGTATATATATGTTTTCAAAGATTTTGACATCGAATTAGAAAAGTAACCCTATATTTTGTATAAGGTTATTGAAACCATTTATAAACATTTAATCAAGCACAATTTCAACATTTTAAGAATAAAAGATATACTGATTCTAACTTTGATAAAGGATAATATCCTGATCTTTATCTTTCCAATGTCACAAGAAGACAACGCATTTATGGTACTTATTAATTTAGATTTCAGATCCAGGATTGCTTTTGGAGTGTTTGTAATTTTATTTGGAAATGGGGCCGTAACTTACGAGGTAACCATAAGTCTACAGTCACCCCGACCTGCCTAGGCATACGGTAAATCTGAATGACAGTCGTTGCAATAGAAATGGGTACTGAGGTTGGGTCCTAATGGCCAACACAGCCTCACGGCCCTACCCCTCCCGTAGGAGGTACGTACTATCACTGGTGGAGGGACTGAGAGCCCCACCATTTATGAAACCCTAGGCGGGCGAGTTCCTTCATATGAAACCTGAGCAACTCATCCACATTTCGTGGTGCCCACATCAGTAGGGTAATAACTTACGAGGTAAAATAAATCATGATAAATCCGCGGAAAACTTACACTCAGTATGAACTCTTATGTATTGATTATAACTAACATAGTCTTCACCATTGCAATAAAAAATTTAACCCGGAATCAAAGGCTTGCAAATGAAATGAAATTACTTGCAATTAACTCAGATGCTGTACTGATTCAAAACAAATGGCATTAAGATGACAATTAAGCATTTCCCAAATGCAGTACATAATAAAAATTATACAGTAATGTTATTGAATTCTGTATTGATATTTTAGAAGTTCTTGAAATACTAAAAGTTCTTTTGTTCTACAGATGACTTATCGTATTTAACTGTAACCATGGCAGATTCGTTTTATGAAAATATCTTTTCTCTCTTTTAACAGGGTTCTGCTGTCTTCTGGTATAACTTAAAACAAAACGGAAAAGAGAATCCATTGACGCTCCATGGCGCATGCCCAGTCGCCATTGGAAGTAAATGGGGTAAGATCAGATTTGATGTTCCCAAAATCAGTGGCGGTTCGTCAGCTCAGAAACAAGCAGTTCTGTAAAAGTTATATAGACCTAAGTTGTAGGAGATTTTGTGCTGATTATTTTGGTGTATAGCGATGATGTACTAAAAATTGATAGTTTTTGAATTATAAACAAAAAAGTCAGAAAAACGTTTTCACGTTTTTTGGCTATAACTAAAGACCCAACAAAAAATTTCGTGGCAAACCGCAGATTCGTAATCATCACTCGAAAAAACATAAAGGCGCAAAAAATTACAACTCCTCCAGAGTTTTATTTTAAAAAAATAATCGGACTACTTAGAAAAAGCGAAAACTGCCAAATTAGGAAGTCGCGCCAAACGACAGCTGGCAAAAACTCAGCTCAAGGGCATGTAATCTCAAACGGAGAAAGAGTTGCTTTTTCTCCCGAATAAGCACTCCGCGTTGCTCAGTGCGCGAATTTTGATCCTTGGAAGGGACTAAACTCTATGCAGCTCTGGTCTGTCTGTCTCTTAATTATTGATTGATTTACAAAGTTCCTTTTACGTTTTTTATTACTTTTTTGCTATTTTCATTGATCATTGAGCTCTCAAAGTGGAAAAGAAAGCCAATCAGAATAAAAACGAAAATACAAGCTTATAAAATATTTTCAAGGGGGGCTATAGCTCTAATGGACGTGCCGCCACTCGCCAAAATGTATATATTCTATCTGTTTATTTTGATTTCATTATTAGTATTGCATTTCTCTTACAAAACTTCAAGATTAAGAGGTCCGTCTCCAAAACATTATATGCATTTATAGGAGTCGCCGACCTTGGACCGGCGCCTAGATTGGACCAGATTCATAAATTTAATTGAATTAAATATTTAGGCGGTAAAGTAGGCAAATTCCGGAATCTGCGTTAACTCTTATAAGCCCGATTTTTCAAAAATTGTTTTCAAATGTTTTTCGATTTTCATTTCTTGAGTAAAATATAGGAAAATATTTTAAAAAATCCTATATTGTTTTAATTAGGGTTTATGACTAAAAAACCAACCAAAAGTGTTATCAGGGTGTTACCAACTGACAACACTGATTTTAGAAAAAAAGTCCTTGATGAAATTCTATAATATCAAACGCAGATGAATTTTAATAACTAATATTACGGATAAGTAATTTTCTTTAACATTGTTAGAATAAAATATGGTATTCTCAAGTGTACAAGCAATGCAAAAAAGATGCAGCCTCAAGTGTAAAAAATCAATTTATTTTTATTTTTTATCAGCACTCAGGCTGCAATCTCTATGTTGTGAATTGATTTAATGACATTTTCTGTGTGTATAATATTGGCAACAACAGGCATTAGAGCTTCAGCCTTATTCTCAAGATTTTAGAAGACAAAACTGTATATGTTGCTTAAAGGCAACACTGGACTTTTAAAGGTTAAGATGCTCCGCTGCAAAAACTACATAAAAAAATACTACTTGTTTCCATTAAATTACGGAAATGCGTAGTTGTACTTTAAAAATTTCCATATAATTCAAATTCGGCAATCTTCCTCTATTAGATAAGAAACATTTTTTTACAAAATGTCTTTTTTCAGTTGCCAACTTTTGGATCAGAGAAAAAGGCCAACTGTTCCGACGACGATGCGCCCTCGACCCAGAGCTGTGATCCCCACCACGAACAACCACCGACTTCGAAGCTAGTCCACGTTTTATCTTATGGAAGAGGCTACCTGTTCTGTCCTCTTGGGATTTTTGAAAGATGAGGGAAAATTTCCTCTTTCTTTTATTGAAATTTGCCTAAATGACGCCTACGAGTGGTGACGTCACTGTGAGAGGCACCTAAGCTTATATCCTATACTTTATATACAATTTCATACTTGATAATAATACTGTTCTTGGGAAGAAACTCATCAGACTGGAAAGCCTGTTGATATCTTGCATTTGTTTTTTGTTGTAAGTTTCTTTACAAAAAAAAGATTGTATAAATACTTTAAAAAATTGTATAATTTTTAAGGAGGTTGTACAAAATGTGTATATGAATCAATGATCATATTGATCGAACTGTTCGTTTTCATTAAAAAGCATAGGTTCAGTGTTTTGAGAGCTTTCTTTATTTGGTCCTTTGCATAAAAACAGCCCAGTAATTTAAGAAAATTTGATTAGACGGATTTTTCATCGATACACACAAAAGAATTCTCAAATCAATACCTGATTACAAAAAAACCCGTGAAGAATTAAAATTCAGTTTGCAAACTGAAATAATGTAATTAGGTAATCTAAGAAAAACAAATTCAAATAAAAATCGCACATGAGAGCTTGGCGGAAACATCAATCAGATGAGGTAAGAGGCGTTATTTGCTAGAGGCATAGTTGGATTTATAGAGGCATTAAACGACACTTTACTTTATTAAGGTTTTGTGATTGTAAGTCGGAAAAACTGCCAGAAATATAGCTTTCAACACATGCCATTTTCATTCATTTAGAGCATAGTAACAAACACCACAGTCAGAAACGTGAACGATATGCAGAAAGTCCCTGATAGTAAGCAAGCATGTTGAAACTCATTGGCATGCTTCTTTATAAACTGTAGAAGTGAAATGTACCACTTTTAATATGAAGACATTTTATTATAAATTTTAGAATTAAATATTTTGTTGTTGAACGCCAGTTATTGTTTCTTCTAGTTTATAAAGAATGAAGATACTATTTAATCTTGACTCGTTAATATTTTTAATTCCGAGGCGTTACAGATGCCCTTCGGTCGCTATGTGTTTCCGAAGTAATTTACCTTGATATGCATTTAAATTCCGCATTTTGGGCATCACACCCGCTTTTCTGCGCATGCGTCAACAACAGGTACAGAACTGAGAAAGAGATTTGAAACAATCTCGAATTTAGTAATCGTTTCTGACGTAAGTTCGTTAAGATATTATTAATAAATAATGATATTTGAAGCACTATTTTTGTATTTTTATATGACATTTATGTTAAAACTTAATACATCATAGAAATAAAATTAAATTGGTTAAATATTTGAAAAAACTTTTTTTCACTAAATTTGATCTTATTTCAAATACTGTCATTCAAAAAGAAATTACCAGAATTAAAAATGCTTTAGTATATATAATTTTGAAAAATCTCAAAAAAACATGAAAATTATAAAAGTTTAAGTGTGAAATCATGAATTTTTAAAGAATTTTGGCCTTTTTTAAACCTCAGAAGCTCTATAGCTTTTTACTGGGACATCATTGCATTTATCTTTTGGTTCATAACCTAGACAGTATCATAAATAATATGTATACCTAATTTCAGGCTGATATTTTAAATTTAATTTTAGTTATCGTGTTTGAAAAATGAAAATTTTCGAAAAAATCACATTTCGAGAAAAATGAGTTTAAAGTTTATGTTTCTAATTTACTATGAGAAGAACAAAGAATTTCTCTTCAATACTCCCCAGTTTTGTAGACTAATCCTTCTTTTTGCCAATTTAGTTCATTTTTTTTAAATTTTCTGTGTTGGAAATTCTTAGTCGTTTTCTTGAGCCTCCAGGATTTCATTATTGTTATCTACCATTCAGTCACCGTCGACAGAGTTGAATATTTTTTTTCAATCAATTAACCTTTGAATGCATGCTAGCTTATCTGGAGATACTTTTAGTGATTAATATTGTTTATAAGTAAAATTTATGTGCTTTTCGTACTTTTATTATCAAAAGTACTTCATTAATGGAAAATCAAGAAACTGCAATTATTGAAAATTGCCTAAATTTGCAACAATCTCATAGAAAATAAAGAAATACACACTTAAAATCTTTCAAAATAGTATCCGGTATGTGGAAAATAGTAAAAATAAACAATAAAATTTAAATATTTTAAGTAAAAACAATGTAAAATACTTCTTTATCATATTGGTACTATTGCATCTTCAGCTGTTAAGTTCTGCTAAAATGTGTCTAATTTCACTTCTGATCATAAGAGATGTAAAATAAAAACTGCTTTGAAAACTTGAAAGTATAGCGTTTCAGATACGACATTAAAAAAATTGTGATTTTCGGTTGAAAATGGTTTCAACCTAGGCGGATACCTTGGAGCGAGTATGCCAAATCTGAAGAAAATCGGACAACGCGTTGGGTCGTGACTGCATAACAAACAAATTCACAGACAGATGATATGTTTAACGGTCGACAAATACACGATATTCAAGTTCCTGTCAGTTTATACTTCTCTCTTCTAGTCGAGGGGGGAAACTACGAATCATCGAACTTTGAGTGGGAAATTCAGCGCTGTTCAATTCCACGATTTTCGTAACACGGGAAGGGCAAACCTTTAATCAATCTGAGAAACCCATGAAAATGGGCGCACATGGATTGCACTGATGGAATTCCGAATCGTTTGAGATCAAATTGGAATGGTCAGATAGCCTCTTGACACCTCGTTGCGAGGGTAGCGGGAAAACAAAACCACTGCCTAGATTGGGACCCAGCGAAGAGGCTAGGTTGAAAGCAAACGCAAAAATCTCCCGTAGGTGGGGGAGGAGTGTAGGTGCTATTAAGTCTGGAACTTTGAAAATTCTCAAACAAGGTGTATCAAAACAAACTTTGGAACATCCGTGAATTACTTGCCTTAATATTTCGACTGGAATGAGTGGAATACAAACTAGTTGTTGTGCCAAATGGAATGGAATGGAGTAGTAATGATTGTCCAGCTTTATACTTACATCACAGCATACTCCCTGTCGTTTGGGTGGGTATGTGTGAAACGGAACTTTATGCTGTCGTCGTTTATCATGCAAGCAAACAAAATATCATTTAAAAGTAATTAACGTCTTCGAAAAGATTTTATAGCTAAAATTATTGATTTGCACACAAAATTATTTCTCTTCGTATTTGTTGCATAATATACTTCATATTTCATAACAGGATACGCGCCATTTCTTGTTATTTAGTATTTATTGATTTTTTATGAGTTCCAGGTTCCTTGAAAAGGAATCCGGAAAAATTTTTAAATAATATTACAGATTCCTAAAGTTTCAGTATTTTACATTCCACTATTTTTGTCATTACAAATTTTTTTTTTCACAACTGGAGAGGTGCACAGAAACTGTTATATTAAAAATCTTAAGTACTGAGATCAATTGAGATCAGCTTTAGTTTCTAGCATGTAAACTTATCTTATTTGTTTTTGATTTTCTGTTTCTTCTGTAAATTTCATTTGAAAAATTATAAATTCTGTTCCCCGGAGATCCACATTATGCTCTAAAACCTTTTGGGTTGAGCGAGCTCTTGAGGTCATTAAAATAATAATAAATAAATAAATAATTGTTAATCATCAGAATGTAGAGATGCATAAGTTTCTTGGAAATTGATAAACGGAAACGAAAATATACAAAAATATTTTATTCAAAATAATACGCAAATTTCGAATATAATTCATTTTAATTAATACTTTTAAAAAAATTATTACAGAGATACAAGAGTTCCTAAAGAAAGTTACTTCGGAAGTTCAAAATATTTATAGTTAATATTTAACAAATTTTTATTTCATTTAAATGGTCGTTCGTTATTAGATAAGAAAAAAAAAGAAATTCTTCTACTAATCAAAGAACTATTAATCTGTCTCTATAAACTGAATTCTAAACCTTAAGAACAAGCGAGAAACAAACACTATATCCATTCTTGAGCTTTTAATTATAAAACTGTTCGTTTCGGTAGATCACATATAGATGCATTCTTCGACTTTTAACTTTTTTATCTATTAATTTTATCATTCCACTTCGAATATTTATTTGATAAATACTTTTTTTCTTTGTCGTTCTCATAGAATTCACTCTTTATATTCAATCAAAACACTCCCAATGGAAATTTTCGATTAATAAGCGAATTACTTTTTGAAAACATATTGTGGAATGATTTTGCAAGATTTCAAATCGTATCTGGTAAAGTATATGATGAATCACAAGCTTTTATAAATAAGAAGAGAAAAAAATTATTCCAATTCCCAAAATTAAGAATAACAAGTGGATGAACATACAGAACTTTGAAAGCGAAAAGTTTTTATAATTATTTTGGAACGGCAAGCTTGGAGATTGGATTTTAGAATAAAAAAATCTGATAAGCTTTGTTATTTACACTATACGTTTGTGGAAAGCATATATCTTGCATCTGTGTCTTACTATATTGAAACCTGTTGCAATTAAAAGGCATTTGTAAGCTAAGTTGCTAGTAAAAGATGGATAAATACTGCCTAACATTTACCAGTGAATGAAAACGAAATGATGCGGATAATCCCTGCTGCTTAATATAGGACAAAGAACTGGAAATTCGGGATTACCTTCGAAATCTATAGAAGTAGAATTTAGGAGTAAATTAAATGATACACCACCTTATTTAAACCTTTATTTTAAAAAAGTGTCATAGCGTTTCATTCATTCCATTTAGTTGATGAGTATGCACCAATGATAATAATAATGTTATACACTGATAAAGGAATGCAGAAATAATACGCATAAAGAAAAATAATAGTAAATCTTTCTCTCTCTCCGCAAGCTATTAATGTTAGCACTTGAGTGAAACAATAAAAAAATCTTATTATATTTATTTTAATTTCGCTCACAAAATAAAACTTTTGATTTTAACTTTTAGCGTAATGGCGTACCAAGCTCAAGTGGAAATTAGGTGAAACTTACAACACTCTTCATTATATTTTTGCAAAACGGAATCATACATTTTGTAGAAAACTTCACCACAATACAGCTTCTCCATGCATCAAGTAGTTATCGATTGCAATCTGTAGATCATGACTTTAAATATGATTTTGAAGTATCACATAAATAAAAATTTTACCACCGACGTCGAGAGAAAAGCAAAACCCTTAAGTATCTGCATATAGGGACGACATTTTCACACAAAATGTCAAATTTTTACGGATGTAATCGAGGTTTATTAATAAAAATTTGTACCCAGAACAATTTTTCAACGAGGAATGTATTTGTCATATTAGGAAAAGGTATTTCTATAAGAAATTATGAAGTTAGGTTAATTTAAAATATGCATACAATCTATCATAAAAAATTTTAGCCACAAATCTTTTAGGAAACTTTGTTTCCTTTAAAATGGACTTTTAATTCCCATAATCCAGATAGCAACTTTAGTTTGCAGGAAAGCTGCAGCAATCTTGCTTTGCAAGCTTGCAGCAAGTTTGCACAAGTTATTGACGAACTGACCATTCGTCGAACTTGCAGCAACCTTGTTGATTCAAACTCATAGCAAACTACAGCAAAAACAGAGTTACCAAACGAACCTCAGATTCGAAGCCCCAACAACCCGCTTCTTAAACCTGTCGCCTTAGCCATTCAGCCAGGTGGACTCCGATTGCCGAAGACAGATTACGCTTATATTTCGTGCATCCACAGGTTTTATTTTAAACTGTCTTCTTGATTTCATTCATTTTTTAAAAATTTTGAGTTGAGAATATGATTTGAAGTTAAAGGGAGAGAGATTTTCGCTAATAACTGCGTTTTGCTAGTGGAATAAATTATGAAATTAGGGTTCAAAAGTAATTATTTTTAAAAATATGGGACACAAAGTAAGTTATTATTTTTCAACAAACATCGACTGTTTTTTAGGTTTAATTTTGTTTACGAACGTCAAAATTTCAACATTAAGAAAATGGCGATATATGGTTTTCTTTAAAGTGCGAGTTCTATATTTAGTAAAAAGATGGAGAATTTTTCAAAATTGATTTATAAAAAAGTTAGTTTTTTAAAAATTATCATTGATTTATTGAATTAATAAAAAGAAGGACGGTCTAGGAGGTGCTATTAAAAGAGACAGAGATAAAAAAATCAGAGACAGAGACAAAGGTCAAAACCAGATACAGTAGAACACCGCTTATCCGAAATTTCGGTTAATCCGAACCGTTATTATTTTCGAAAATTATATGTAATTGAAAAGATTACCTGAAAAGATTTAAATATACATACTAAAAATAAAAAGTACTTTTTCAGCATCCATAATTTTGTACACAATGAAGAAACTAATGCAATTCGCCGTAAGATAAGATCACTTCATACAGGAGCACATCCATTATTCTAATGAAAATGGGAGACATATTCTCTTTCTATTTCTTTTTAATAAAAGAATTCAAGAGAAAGTAGTTCTAAGTACTTATAACTTACATTTGTTTAGCACACATCTTTTTCTTTTCTATTTTTATCGGAATTTCGGGTAATCCGAATTTTTTGTAATCCGAACAGACACCGGTCCCAATTAGTTCGGATTAGCGGGGTTCTACTGTATATACAAGTGTATTCAGGTCTTTTTGTGTAAGTGTTCTGTATCAACTTTGCAGCAACTTTTGAAATTGCGGTGTGAAGTTTGTCATAACAACTTCACAGCAAACTTGTTTTGAAAGTGGGTTGGTCGATTATGCTTTGCTACTTCGCAAGAAATTTGCTGCATCAAGTTTGTCATGACAAGCTAATATCAAGAAAAATCACACTTGCTGCAAGTGTAAATACTAGCTGGGAAACGATGGCAGAAAATGTTTGTGTGGTTCGTTTTCTTTTCCGTGACTGCACACAAAAGTGTGTATCGATGTAGTCCGACCAACGCATCTCGCATCCAAACAAAGCAAAGTTGCATACTTGTGCCGGCCTCTAATACGCAGTGGTAAATTCAGTTCTATCTTTTCTTTACTATCGTAATAGAATTTTTTTCCCATTCAGCAATTAAATTCATCCATTCGGAAGAAGCCTAATCTCAACACTAGTGTTAATAAATGCAGAGAAAGAAATGACATTTTGGTGCCATGTAGGTACAGTTAGAAAAACTTAGGTGAGTTAATAATTTGTTTCCAATCAAAGAAATTGCTATTGAAAAGAAAGGATGTAATGCAAAACTTTGAATTTTACTCCAGGTTCTTACTTGACGCTTAAGCAAGAATCTTAAATTTTCCGGAGATTTGATTGACTTGCGTAAATAATAGTACTACTTTGAATATAAATTACCAGTTTAAATATTCTAAAATATTTTATATAAAATTTTAAGCTTTTAATAGATATCCGTTTGTTTTAAATGCCATCTTTTAAAAAAGGCGAGACAAAATATTATTTATGATTCGCTAATGTTATTTTGTCAGAGAATATGGAGAAATATCTGATCGCCACAGATTTCTTTCTCCTAGTGAAATACTGCTCTTTGATTTGCATGTCACAAACTTGATTGCACATTCGCCATCTAATGAGGCGTGACTGGGAAAAGGATATCAAGTAGTGATGGTTTGGATCCAAAATTTATAAATGTTATTGATGCCCAAAATCACTTTTATAATAACGTTTCGATTATTCAAAAATTTATTTTAAAAATATTATGAACCATTACAAATAATATCATAATTATAATAAGTTAATTAATTATTTTAATTAAAACTATCTTGAAATAATGAGTTCTGTTGCATTTGTACTTGGGATTATGAAATTTAATTTTACTTTTCAAGAATTTTCAGTAATTCGTAATAGGCATGCGAGGATTTTTGATTATATATTCTTGGTTTGCCTGTAGGCTTCCCATCAACATTATATTAACATGGATAATGTTTATGGGCAAATCTATCTAAAAATGCGTTATCTGTAAATTTCACGACTTTCATGATTCAAAAGTTGTTCAGAACGCTCTACAGGGCAGACCGTTGGACCTAGAGCAACGACATTATACAAACAGTTACTTCATGTGAAATAGGTACCCGATAAGAAAGGGTGCTACAAACATTTTAATTAAAAATGAATCGAAATATTAGCATTTTTTCTCAATAACTTCGAATCATATTATAGTACGAAAACCAGTTTTACACCACTTTAAAATTCGAAATTTAGCCTATTACCAATAATTTTCCACAGCAATTATTTTCTCTAATTTTATTGAATTTTTAAAAATATCTGTAAGTGTGTTTTACAAAAATTCCCTTCATTCCTTATGTTCCTGCAGTTATACACACAAGCGTTGTAAGATATTGAACTATTGAACACAAATTTTTGCGTGCACATTATTATCTCTATATAATTGAGATGAAATTTTTGGAAATAATATAAAGATAGATGATTCAAGCTTAAAACATTATCATGCAACCATGTTTTCTTTAAGAAGTTTTAATCTTTTTTTTTTTCTGAACAGTTCAATGATGAAATTTCACCTCGTATATTTTATCAAATTTACAATGCTCTCGAACTCCACACCCTACAAAATGTTTTATTCATTCTCAAGGAATTATAAACAAATATTGCATTTATCGGAGAACCAGTGTCAGTGGTTTAAACGTCTAAATTTTCTAATAACTAACTCAATTGAAAAAACGCAAATTTTCATTGAAAGAATATTGAATAAAGTGCCATTAAAATTTAAGCGAAACAGAGAGGTTATGTAATACAGAATGGCACTTATAACATCTCGATTGGCTTAGGCGCTAAAGCACTGGTCCTGCCCATGTTAAGTCGTAAGATGCGGTTTTCGCTTTTTTTAATACCCTGTCTGCTGCATGACTAGTCTTTCAGAGAATCTAAATTTCGGCAAATCTTTTTTGAAATTTTGTGTGCAAAATTCCATATTCTATTCGATTTTACTCCTTTCTCGAAACGTAGTCTAACGTAAGCTCTATTCTAACTTAGTTCTTCCCATTCTTACAAACGTTATAAATCAAAAAGTATAAATTCTCGTTTCAAGCACCTTTAAATTACTCTGATAGAAAATTATTAACCTTCCAGCAGGCGTGCCGCGTATTCCAACATGGAAGGTCGCCCGTATAGATATGCTATTGTAAAGTATACATTTTAGGAGGGTAATTATTAAAATTAGGTTGTAATTGGGTAAGGGTTAAGAAGTACAATTATTTTAAACAATTTTAGCTTAAAAAAAGGAAACAACATAAATATAAAACACAAAAGCAATATAAAGTGACCAAATATTTAGCTGAATGGCGAGAAAATGAAATAAATGAGATAGCCAATATTACAACTGAAATTCTTACATTTTGGCGAGCGACTTTCGCCTTCGCTTCCTCATTGGGCTTTTCTTCGCTTTCAGGATGCTCGACAGCTGTTGATTGCGTTTAGAAAACTCTTAATTTATGGGCTTCTGTTTCACTTCATGCTCCAAGACAAAAACGTTTTATGTTTATTGAATATTTGTTTTATATTGTTAGAAATTACTCTTCGAAAACAAGATGATTTTCTAAATATAATTTTCTAAAATATTATGTTTATATATTTATATATAAACATATATTAATATATATTTCTTAATATTTAGTTTAGACTTTATATGAGGAGGGATCAATCATTATATTGTGAGAGGTTTCTAAGTAAAGCTGAACGTTGCAGACCTTCAAATAATCGCATTTTCACAGCTTTCGTTAAGCAAAAAATTGAATATAAAAAATGTACGTCGCATTATGGCGAAGATGAATATTGTTCAAAAATCCAATACCGGCGAAAGTTTTTGCAGCACTGCTTGTTTCTGAGCTGACGAGCCGCCACTAGTGATTACAAAGGATTCTTACGTAATTTTATCCATATTGATTCATAGTGAAGAAATTTTTTTTATTTAACTCGACTTGTCTTATGTTTGTAAAGAGGAAATTTTGTAACTGATTTTTCACTCACTTCCTGATGTGTTAGGGTCAGGAATTTTTTTACTGTTTTATATTCCTAATGACGATGCAATATTTTAATATTTTCAGAACTTAACTATTCAATTAATCGCATATTTTTTTATTTATTGAGGAAGGCCTCCACCTATCTGTGAATTTGAGGAAATTTCATTACAACATTTCATAATATTTATTACTGATTACGAAATCTATAAAAGATAAAAAAGTAGTAAATTGTGAAAAAGGGTTTAAAACACACACTTTTATTCTATAAAAGTTCAAAAAGTAGTGAATAATAAAAAAAAAGGATTTAAAAACCACATTTTTATTAGTGTACTTAGAAGTCCAAATTAGTTTTCCTATAAAAAAATATGGATATCAGAACTACAACGCAAAAACGTGAGATACTAACGTCCTCGGGTAAATCGAAACCCGGGTTATCCGAAATGCCTCTGAAATCGTAAATCCAAAAAACACGTTACTATACTGCACGAAAATAATCGCTTAGGGGAGAATTTTTTGCAACGATATCCCCACTTTTTCATTTTAAACCTCTCGAAGAAAGTCAATAATTAATTTTAGAAAGCTAAAGTTGAAATTAGTAGGTATTAACAATATTAATTACGATGCTGTTTACCTGTGTCTCTCTGGTGCATTGCGCCTGAACTCGCCAGTGAGAATATTGCGCCCGACGGAGGGTTGACTTTAATAAAGAACATATGTTTAGACTAGAGAGAGAGTTTTGAATTCGTTTCACACTCAAAACATTTTAGAATTACATACTGTAATTAGACACAAAAAAGTAATAGATGTTCATGACTTAACCGAAAAAATCATTATCCAAAACAGTACCCCACGCTCCCCTTTCGTTCAGTTAACCTGAGGTTGTACTGTATAAGAAAATCAAGTCACAATGCATATAAAAACAAAAAAAAAATCCTAAGTATTCCATAAAAATTTAAATATAAATGTGATTAAAGTGCGAAATTGCTTTGCTTTCGATCAGCGCCTGAGCTTTTATGATTTTGTTTTGACGTTCATATGCAAAATAATAAAAAATTCTAGTCCTTAGTACACTAATAAAAACTTGCATTTAAAAAGTTAAATTAATCTTATTATTTTCTTGAAAAAGGAAACTCCAATAGAATTGCATAAAAAAATGAGCATTTGAAAAGTAAATAAGGAGGCATCTGATCTTATTATCAAGTTTCTATACAATAAGGTGACAAATCGTCCTCCTTTAAAAAAGGCAGTCCTTCTTTTGTAAGTTCTTCCCTCCCTTGAAAAGTGTCCTACTGCATGTAAATATACATATTTGAAATTAGGAGATTGAATGTATATTTAAATTCTAAAAATTTCTGCAATGGGAAAATAAACACGTTGAATACTCTAGCCGCAGCATTTGCCGTAAAATTCAATATGAAGGTCATTTCTTGTTCACATATTTCCAGTATATAGTTGGAAGATGATTTATTGAGAAAAATATTCATTCAATGGAAAGGTACTCATTTGAATAATAATTAAAAGGCCTCTAAGTATAATTACAATTTTAAATGTTACAAATGTCTTTGTAATGCATTTATCTTATTATAGTGCATTCTGTATTTCAGTTGCGATGAATAAAATGTTTGAACATTCAACAGTATCAGCATTCAGGCTTCGATTTTTTAAAGATCCAAAAATCATTAGCAATTGAAAAAAAAAAACTTTCAACTGCTGCATTATTTCTAGGGAAGCACAATGAAAACTGAACAAGAATAATAATAATAATAATAAATTACATGGAATATGCTCATTTCTGAATAGGTTGAACATTTCCACCCAACGATGAAAAAATGAACACAGTATTTTTTTTTTTTCAATTTATTCGCGTCCTCCATTTCATTGTAAATAAGTTTGTCACCTTATTTTTGTCATATTCATGCAATTTCTTTTCCTAAACTATCAACTGTCATGGTGCACAATGATGTTTTGTAATAAAGTAAATTGCATTGCAAACAATAAATGAACATTCCATCAATTGGAAAAGAGCGCAATTATTCTAGACTTAACGCCGGTAGGAGGCTGATTTGAAAGACTGACAATTTTTTACAAAATAATTTAGGAAATAATGCTTTAACAGATTTGCATTAATATCATTCACATCTGTATTCAATTTCCAAAGATTATTTTTAGATGTGCATAGACGCATTTATTAAAGTTTTACCATTATTTTAATACAAAGTTTTTCTATATAAATTTTTTTACGCTCAGAACAAATATGAGAATAGTCCACATGTGAAACTGTTTATATAAAAGCTTGGAGTTTTATACCCAAGCTGGTAAACAAAGTTAGAGTTTAAGTTATATCTTGAAGGATCCAGGAAAAAGACGATGAGATTCTAATTTTTCCTACTTTTGGGGTTTCAACGCCATCCCTTAAATCAATGGATGTAGTTTCATGATATGTATTTAGAAACAGTTAGGACGATAATATTTCTCAGGAATATATATGTCAAATACTCAATTGCGGAAAACGATATTAAAATTAGAGAAAAAAATTGTACGGCAACTAAATTGGTATCATAAAAAAATAATTTTTTATTTGGTGCAGAAATTATTTTTGTGGTATAATATTTTCCTAAGTTATCAAGAAAAAACGCCAAATTCGCTTAATCTTTAATTAATTAAGATTAAAAAATGGCCCCTAAGTACACATTTCCCCACCCCCTCTACAGTATGTTTGTGCAAAATTTAATAGCTCTAGGTCCAGCGGTCTGGCCTGCGTGTTCAAACACACACACATTCTTCTTTCTTAGTAGTAGAGATATATAAACATGCTACAGCTGTTCTTAACTAAATTTTTGAGACATCGTGGTTTGCTGTATTGCCTCAATACTTAACTAAAATGAAAAGAAAAAACTATTGATTTGAACAATAATGCATTTCTTAATGAAGCTAAAACTTCTCGCGTCTTGGATTTGTCATGTAATGTTTATAATGATTTTATTAGTGATAATTTAAACTTGAATAACAGTTTTACTAAACTTTGTCGAATTGTAAGCTATATTTTCAGTTTTATTCATAATTTCAAGAAGCCTACTCAACGGAGGAATGGTAAGTTAAACATAAAGGAAATCAAAGAAGCTTCTAACTTCATGGTGAAAAAGGTACAATTTTCTGCGTTTTCAAAAGAAATTAAAAGTTTGTCAAAGGGTCTTGATATTAAACAAAGTAAAACTAAAAACTTAGCTCCATTTTTAGAAGAGGATAATAATCTTCGTGTGGGTGGTCGTTTGCAAAAAACTAGATCAACCCAGGATGAAAACATCCAAAGTTTCTTCCTGCTCATCATAGACTTACAAAAATAGTTATGGAATCTTTCACAAAAAATATTTATATGTAGGCTCCCCAAAACTTACTTCATCTTATCAGACAAGAATTTTGGCCAGTTGGAGAAAGGAATTTGGATAGGAAAATAGTTAATGAATGCATTGTTTGCTTCAAAAACAAACTAATTAGCTTAATTAATTATTAGGAAATTTGCCATCTGAAAAAGTCACTCCCATGTCCACCATTTTCAAACTGTGGGATTAATTTCTGTGTACCTTTCTTAATTAAATATAAGGGCTAAAGCAAAGGTACTTTTCAAAAAATTTATATAGCATAAAAGCCATACATATGGAAATAGTTACAGATTTAACATCTGATGCATTAATTGCCACTTTGAAACGCTTCTTTGCCCGACGAAGTAAATGCACATTCGCGAAAAAAAGGATCCACCTAACTTTATTCCACCGCTAATCATTTTATCTTAAAACAAAAGGTGCCTGTTTTCAAGAAATAAAGTCTACTAATAGATTCCATGTCTAAAAAGTCCATAAGTCGTCTACATATTTATAATTGCACTAACTTCACAATTTGCAATATCAATACACATTCTTATCAATGGATTTCAAAACCGTATGAAAAGTTATACTCGGATACCAAATTTCATTATTCAAGCTCAATAAGTTTTGAAATTATAAGCAAAAAAAGTTTTGAGTCTTTAATGTTAAAGTAACATTTTGAATTTTTATTGATATCTTGAGAAATAATATATTTTTTTGACTTAGAATTATTTTTGTTGTAATAATTTGAAGTATTCTACACATTCTGCACTTATGCTTTTGATTTAAAAAATAATTTTGAAATATTTTATGATATTTGATGTTCAAAACTTTTTGAATTGCAACAGTTATGAATCTTAACAGTAATCGATGCAGATGGCTATTTCATAAGCCCGTGCAAAATTTCAGCTTATTCATACGAACAGTTTCGAAGTTACATTAATTTTTCTATTTTCGTTGTAATTCGATACACTTAAGAGGGTGGCATATATTTTCGAAACCATTTTCATTATTAAAAATAATCATTTTACCACTTTATTTATAAATTTAGACATATAAATATTTAAACATTTTTTTTTTATATATGCTTAAAAATTAATAAATTAAAATGGTGTAAAATTACAATATTTATTTTAAGCATCCAGTTTGTTTTAAAAAAAGAGGTATTGATCAAATATGTTTACTCCCAGTAAATTAATTAAAAGTATATACATGTGTGATATTGTAAATAGTATTCATATATAGAATTCAACTTATTTGCATAATTGTATATATATTGAAGTATCTCATATTTTCAGTATTAATTTGCACATATGTTTATCCAAATTTTATAATTGTATAATAATATTTTTGTATTCTACTGTAATAAGTAATGTGTTAGATTTTTATATTGTATAATTGTATTGAAATTTTGCAATTGCAAGGCGGGAGTATGTTACGTAAGTATGATTCCCCGCCTACCAACTGTAGCGCCCTCAAGGGGTGCAATGTAAAAACCTTTCAGTATCAATGAAATACTCATGATATTAACAGTTCGCGTATGTGCGAACAATATAAAATCTCCCCTTTAGCGGAAAAATAAATAATAATTTGAAAATCAAAAAGTGGCCCGTCGTATTTTTATACAATCCTTTCCACTCTGTCTGCTATAGTCTTTTAGATAATTTAAATTTAATTTAAAAATAAATTTTTTATAATTTAAAATAATTTTAAATTAAATTTTGAAAAATCTTTTTTTTTATATTTTGTCTGCAAACCTCCGTGTTCTATTCTATTTTACTCCTTTCTCGAAGCAAAGTTTATCATAAGATAAAATTAAAATAAGTCCTATTCTGACCATTCTAATTATTTCCATGCACAAGCGTTCGAAATCAAAATGTGTGTATAAATCCTCGTTTCCATAACATTTTAATTCAACCTCGGGATGTTGAAGGGTGTACACTTTTTAGATCACCATGAGTGCGAAAAACATTTTCTGGAATTTTGTCTGACTGTCTGTCTGCGAACACGTTAACATAAAAGCGGAACTATTAGATGGATAAAACTCCATAAGTTGTCGTTGCACTAAAACTGTAGATCTATATAAAATTTTAGACGAAATCTATCAAAGAGAAGTTTTTCCAGGAGTATTTATCTTTCCAAGTGCATGTGAGCACGGTAACTCAAAAACCCCTATGAACTAGATGGATGAAATTTTCCATATGATTTCACCACCCAAATTGCAGATCTGCATCAAAATTTGGTTGAAATCAGTCAATGGGTTGTCTGTATGCCAATCTGTTTATTTGTACATATGTGAACGTGATAACTCAAAAACACGTTAAGCAAAATAAATGATACTAGCTGATGCCGTGCAGATCATCTGCGCTCGGTTATGTGCATACCATGATTTATCTGACGCTTCAAGAATCAAACTGACGATTCAGCGCTCCAAGAAATAAAAAGGGGACCAAGTGGTGTACGCATAACAGAAAATTAGCCAAAGTACATATTCACAATAGTAATTTCCATGATGTTCACCTCAATTTGTGAATTCACAGAATTTTATCTTAGCTGACGAAAACTATTTTGACGCTGATCTAAACCATTTCTGGATTGCCTAAGCCCATCTGCTTCATTTCTCACTGATCTCTTTTGAATAAAATTTTCCATGCAAAGTTTCATCTTATTGTAAGAAATATTGTGAATTCTTCATCTTAAACTCATTTTTTTTTCGAGAACACTTATTTTACACCAGAAGGAATATAGCAACAACTACGACTATGAAGTTATGATTAACATGGAGGAGGCTACCGGTTTCGTAAACAAATCGATCGTTGTCATCGGCAAGAGAGAAATTAACCTTTATTCTGTGCCACGCACGTTAGCGTTTTATATATAGAGATTTGGTAAGCGGTCTTGAAATTGAAATCGTAGATTTTAGTCAAATTTTTTCCCAGTCGTTCACACTAAAGATATACAAAATGTATCCTCGACTATCTTCAGCATAATACACAGCTAAACACAAAATGCATCATATTATAAAAGTATAACAGAAATTCGTGCGGCGTGGAATTCCGAGGTGTATGAAAGTGGATTTAGATTATTTGAAGATTTAGTTATAAAGAATCAATTGTTCTCATTATAGGCAATTTTTTAGGTGTAATAGAAACAGTTGCATGAGGCCGTCAAATATTTTAACGTCTTTCCTGCTTGTACTTATTTACTTAATAGTATTTGAAGTCAATTACTGTTTTCCTTTGCAGATGAAATACGTTCATCCAAAAGAAATGGAAGCCGGAGATAGAACAGCCACCCTCATGTTTTATGTAAGTTATATTTAAAGTTTCGTTAAAGTTGTATTACTAATTCCAAGTAATGTGCTTTACTAAGCACAAACAAAATTTATTTCAACGAGTAATATTTCGAGCAAAAATTTAACTCTCTGGAACTTGGCTATTTCAAAGATGATGGGTAATGATTTGGTGTATTCAAAAATTCAAATTAAGTAAACAAGTAGTTAAGTAAAAATGAGCACAATGAGAGAAACCGACGACTTGTAACCTAAAATTGTCAGTATAGTTTTATTTTTAATATATAACAGTTTTAATAAATATCGCATAAAAAAATAAATAAATTATGAATGATTTTAATAAATAATATAATAATAATTATGATTTAAAATTTATTAATTTTAAATATAATAATTTGAATTAATAACTAGTTATTTTATAGCAGTTTAATTATAACAACTGTATGGATAAACCTTCAAAATTAATTCTCAGTTAAGGTTGTGTAAATTTTACAGCATTGAAGTCCTCGAGTTGATTAAGGACCTTAAAAGAGTACAGTAAAGCGCCGGTTATACGTCTTTCATGGGACTGACGTAAAACGACGTCAAAATGAAAAGACGTATAATCGAGATTGTACAAAACGACTTTGATTATAAGTAGAAATTTTAAAGTTTTTTAGGATAGTTCTAGTATAATACTAGACAGTCTGGAAATGAAGTAATTAAATTTTAAAATTAACCACTCGTCATAGAAGTGAGAAAAATCATGTCTCTATTCGTATTAATTCTCTTGTTACTCTTACTGAGCAAGAAATAATTATTTCGTTATAAGATATCATTATATTTATAACTTTTTAGAAAATCTGTGAAATTTCAAAAAGTAATAAACAATAAAAAAAGGGTTTTAAAAACACATTTTTATTAGTTTACTTATAAGTAGAAAATATTTTTCTGTAAAAAGTATGGACGTCAATACTAACTCGTCAAAGAGTGAGGTGCAGAAAAAAATACTATAAGAAAATTAATAAACTTAATAATTAATTATATATTAATACTTATTATAAAATCTAAATAACTATTATATATACTTATTATAATATTTTAATATTATATATTAATACTTAATAATTATTTAATTAATTATAATTTTTATTAAAAAAATTAATAAAAATTAATAAACTATCCAACAAAATGAAAAAATTGAAAAAAGGCAAAAAAGTTAACGAGGTTGAAAAATGCCAAAAGAAATGAAAGGAAAAAGGAATTCGGCAGATGAACTTTTTCAAGGCGTCACCCATCTGCGGGTATTCTAACAAATAACAACAGTAATTCTTTTTTGTATGGGATTCTGACAAGTGCCAAACTAATTTTCTGTAAAAAGTATGGACGTGAATACTAACTCGTCAAAGAGTGAGGTGCAGAAAAAAAATACTATAAGAAAAATAATAAACTTAATAATTAATTATAAATTATATATTAATACTTATTATAAAATCTAAATAACTATTATATATACTTATTATAATATTTTAATATTATATATTAATACTTAATAATTATTTAATTAATTATAATTTTATTAATAAAATTAATTCAACAAAATGATAAAATTGAAAAAGGCCAAAAAGTTAACAAGGTTGAAAAATGCCAAAAGAAATGAAATGAAAAAGGAATTCGGCAGATGAACTTTTTCAAGGTGTCACCTATCTACGGGGATTCTAACATATAACAACAGTAATTCTTTTTTTGTATGGGATTCTGACAAGTGCCAAAAAATTCATCTAAGAGAATTTTCTAAAAACCATGTGACTCCTAAGAATTCCAGATTGAAAGAGAAAAAAAAAGAAAAAGAATCCGAATACTCAATAATTTGCCTTTATTGCCAAAAAGCGGAGGAAGAAAAAAGACAACACATACTATCGGCCTCCAGAGATTAAAAAAGATGTCCGTACCATTGCCTTCTTTCGAAAAATGGCGCCGTAAATACAAGAAGGGAAGTTGATTTATTGTATTATTTCGTTGGTAGTTTGCAGCATTTATCGCGCTCCAGATTCTTTATTGTATCTTATTTTATTTAATTTCTGATTTTTTTTGTTAAAAGTTATATTCTTTTTGTATTAATTATTTAATAAGGAAATTAAGTCGCAATGAATATTATAAGAAAGAGAATTCCTGAACATTCATCAAAAGTTAAAGTATAATTGTTTTTAAAATCCAAATTGCTTTGCTTTCGCTCAGCGCCTACGCTTCTA
>BGPR01004793.1:0-52880 GCA_013235015.1 Araneus ventricosus
CAAAATAGCACAAGACAAAATAGCCCCGACAAAATAGCGCAAGACAAAATAGCCTCGTCTTAACAGCTCCAACAAAATAACCCAAGCCAAAATAGGCCCGTCTAAACAGCTCCAACAAAATAGCCCAAGACAAAATAGCCCTGACAAAATAAAAAATTTTAAACAAAACAGCCCCGACAAAATAAAAATTTTTAATGTCATTCAGAATTTGAATTTGGGTTATTTTGTCTTCAGCTATTTGGTCGAGGCTATTTCGGCACGGGCAATTTTGTCTTAGATTATTTTGTTGAGACTCTTATGGCTTGGACTATTTCGACGGTATAACATAAAATCTATTCGATTTTCGATGCTAGTTTTTCTATGATGAGGAGTATGTCTCCCATTCATCATGAGGTGTCGTTAAACGGCAGATAGCACTTCTTATGAATAAACCACCGTTTTTTGGGGAACGTCAGCTAATGGAACGAATTAATGTGACAAAAATAAGTGCTCATAACATCCAACAAACGCCCGTGTTTATTTTTGCAAGCAAGCTAAAAAGCATGTAATGATGATTTTAATGGAGGTTTACTTGAAATTTTTAAAGAAATAACTATAAATTTATTTGTGAAGTATTTTTCAGTAGTTGTTATGAAAAATAAACATTCGAAAAAAATGTGAGAACGAAAAAAAAGAAAGACAACAGAAATTAATTAATTAAAAAGGCAAGAATAGATTGCTATTTTAAAATGAAACTATTAAACAGTAAAATCTGTGAAATATTTTTATTAAAACATTTTACATTTAATCAATTACTGTTGTACAGAATTGAGTAAGTTTTTAAAAAAAATATGATGCAAAGATATTGTATTTTATGCTTATTGAATATTATTTCATTGCTCCAATCGTGTTAAATAACTTTATTTATAATTTTGTTTCTTAAATTTAATTTGCATTATAATAAAAATTATTAAGTGTATTATGTTTTCATTTTCTATAATTTGTCAGAATAGTGTGCAAAAGTTTATTAATTTTTCTAGCAGATTCTGTTACATTCACAAAACTACTGAGACTCGTTTACCGTTGAATACTAATTAAATATTATTCCGTTATGAATAAATGTCATAAAAAATATTATAATGTGAAAATGTTATGTAAGTTATAGAAACAAAAAATAATACAAAAGATAATTTCTAATAATTGTAGCAATTAGGAGGAATCGTTGATAACAAAATAACCATAATAAGACACAATTTAACGAGTAGCGTTCTACTTAAGGAAATTATTACTTAAACGTTATTTTAGTTAATAAACTATTATTGCACAATTTAAGAGAAAAATCTTAAATCTTGGAAAATAATAGGTTATAGATAATTAAAAGAGTACATAAAGACACAAGAGCTTCTTTATTTAAAGGGAAATAAAAAAAATACTGAAGTAAATGAACCGAAGAATATTTAATGGAAGTAATTTCACTTCTGGATTATCAACACTGAAAAAATGACAAAAACAGGAAATGCAATTTGTAGATTAAATTGATAAAAAGTCTTTCTTTTTTTCTACGAAGAAAGCCTTTTTTTTTAAATTGCTGTTAGAGTAAAATGAGAAAAAAATCCGACTATTATCAATTTAATTGCATTTTCATACCCTGCTAGGCACTTTATATTTTTTAACTTCTGCGTTTAATTTCAATTTGATTTACACACGCTTGCTCACATCTTTTTAAAAGTTCTTTGTGGAATAATTAATGTTAATTAAATTAACATCTGGTTGCTGTCATTACTTTCAATTACGCTCGTGAGAAGGGCGATAAAGTAGTGTAATGAAATCATTGTAAATACGAATAGGGGATACAGTAAGGTAAAAATATTTTTTTAAAGAACCTAATCAACTCAACAATTAAAGTAATTAAATAAGCTGGTGCAAAAAAGCGTGGTATCCATGTTTTCCCATTAATGTTTCAGTGCGAAAATAATTTATTTTCGACACGGAAAGCTGGGTTTAATTAAAGTAGTTCTGTTTGGTAGGAAGTACGTGTTATACTACATTCGTAGAGATAATTTTTCATTTTATTTCATTAAAATTTACTGTTATTTTATAAACTAAATCTGTTAATTTTTCGTGATTCATGCACGAATTTTCATTCTTATACAATATATATAAATGAAATGTATTCTTTGTTGTAGTCGTTAAATAAAAAACAGGCCGTTTTTTTTATATTCTAATTTTCATTTTATTATGAGAGAGTGACGGACATACGTGCATCTTCGTTGAAGTTTCAAGTAAAAAAGCCAACAGAAAACACCTGCTTTTTCTCAAGTAGGTATTTAACAGATAGACACGTGATCCAAATTAAGGGAATAATAGCTATTTTCAGTACATTACGTAAGTGTTTTAGGGAAAATGCATGGCGTCAAGGAGTCGCTGATTTCGCGATTTGTGTGCGCGTGGAAACGAATAAAATATTCTTTTAGTAATAAATATGCCAAAACGAGAGATTTAATACACCTCCAGCGCGGGAAATAAAACGAAACTGGAGTTTCAGAAAAGTGATTTTGGAATAAATTAAGATTTTAAAATATATAATATTAGAATTTGAAATAAAATTAAGTGAGATTATTACATAAATATAACATTTCTCGATTGAATTCTACAATTAAATTTTTCCTCTCTTCTTAAATGTCTTAATCACTTTTATTGTAAGATTATTAGCATATAAACCAAACTAAGAATTTTTTTATAATGAATCACAAAATAACGTTTTTCATTTAAATTTATCTTAATACAAGCGCAAGTTTATCTATATTCGTGGTATAAGACTATGTTGGTCCCCAAGCAATTTTTTTTTCGAAAATATATCATGACTTCATTATTTGTATTCCTAACCGCCTACTTTGTGTTTAAAACTTGGATTACATGTTTCGGTATGACATTTTCATAACTGAATGAATACTGAAGTAAAATTTCATCATGAATTCATTCACTAAAACAATCACATTCCCACTCACCGTCTGTCTAGTTCTTTAAAATTACGGGATCCGTCCCAAATTAGCCTTAGATTTGCTTTAAACACAGGATGTTAATAACTACACTCACATTCCCACATATAGTTTACTCTCATGCTCATAAAGTACGGATAAGTACAATTTATGCGTACGAAGTCGGAAAAGCACAACAAAATTGGTGTAAACATGAAGCATTAATTCAAAAAATTTTAATAATAAAAAATACGGTACATGAGCCACAGTACCCCGTAATACTAGGGAAATACTCCCTGGAACAGACTGCATATGGTTTGGATAAAGGTTAATAAACTATACAGGTGTTCTGGAACTCCACTTTCAAGTCCACACGTCAAGACAAGCAACTTTTGGATTAGAACACGGGACAGCAAACGCAAAGAATGGCCGCTACAGGGCACTCTTTTCCAGCGACGGGGGGGGAACAACAGATAAAGTGTACAACACAGGTTTAATGGAATGCAAATTCACAATCGCACAACATCATAGTTGCATGAATAACATTAAAATTCGAACACAACATGAAAAATACAATGGCAAGTAGGACGCCGTATCAAGAACAAACCTTTGGAGTACTTAAAAATTTCAGAGCATTTACCACAGCTATACAAGTTTCGCATGTAGTTATTCATGAAACTGTGTTGTTGTACTATTTTGAATTTGCATTCCATTAAACCTGAGTTGTACACTTTAGCTATTATATCCTTTACTTTTACTTAATTCACTGGCAATGAACCAGTAAAATGTTGCATAACTCACTAGACATGAGATAGTAGTAGTACTACAGAAGACTGTAGCTATTGATCTTTGCCTTTGCACTAAGCTAACCTGCAGTGAACTTCCGTGAAAGAAATTCCCAGAGGCAAATCGGTCATATCTTCCTCCTCAATCATCTATACGTAGTTTGTATCGAAACTGTGGTGCCAATGGATGCTGACAGTTGTCGGGATAGGTCTGTTGATGTAATCTGCCTATTTCTTTTTGCAGTTGCTAACAAATACAGGTTGTCTTCTGTCATTCAAATACGGAGACGACACTGAAGCTTCTACTAATATTTCCATCGTCTTGAAGCGATGCCATATCCTTGATGTGACACTCTATGCGATTCTCAGTTCCTAGGATTTGTGGCATCCGTGTACGACCACATTCAAACCGACCGAACAGATGTGTGGTTCTGTTCCATAAGGAATTCTGACTCTAGTGCACTTTTTTGTGATATTCCTATACTCTCAATTTATGAACATTAGTGTTTCACGGTTCCGAGTTAGTGGGCATTCTGCTTCGAAAGGAAAGAAAGTCCAGAACACAACTCCATGCGCTTGCATCTGGTGAGCATAAGTGCAGTTTTATAAGAATAATGTGACGTTCTGAAAACAAGCTACACGAGTGCTATTTCGGAACAGACGTCGCAATTTTGAAGTGTGGTCAGGCGCAGGGGATGAGTCCTGGGCCTATCTTTAATTTCAGGAATAAATTAATTCATAAATGTCAATGTAGATTTTAAAAATTATGCAACGTTAACTGTCTCCGATCAGGGGCAAGATAAAAAAAATTTGTAAGCACGAGTACTTAAATCAAGACGCTGACTTTAGTTTTGATGCTTTTCAATAAGTAATTTATTTTAAGTTGTTCCTAAAAAATAAAAAAAGGGGAAAATATATATCCTCTTTTTATGAGATTGAAAGTATTTTTGTAAAGAACATTATTAAAATTGCTTTCTTGTCTCGTACTGGTGACGTCTTTAATATGAATAAGCCTGAGATTATTCAATAAAAACTAATTCTCTTCTATGTAATAGCAAATTCACCTTACAAAAATTATCTGAAAAACAATGAAAATCCTACTTCTTAAAGGTTATGATTTTTCAGTATTAAATGAGAATAATTTCTGTACTGGAGTTGCTTATTAAATTCTTATTATTCAGAACTGATATACTTTCAAGGACCACCAACAAACGTTTTAGAAAAAAAATAAAACATATTTATCTCCTTCTTCTACTTGCCAGTTCCTTCTATTCTTTTTAAAAATTCCATTCTTTGTTGCCATTCTGCATTTTTGTAACTTTTCAAAATCTGGCTAAGAATCCAGGAGGAATTAAACCTGTCAATTTGCTTCGACCGGATTGTAGTTTAATAACCAAAATCTACTGGCTAAAATCTACTAGATCTAATATATACCATACTACCAAAATCTAATTTTTTAATCTACTGACGAAACAAACAAAAATACCATTTTGCAGTGAACAAACACAGAAGATCTAGTGAAAATAAAGAAACGATGCTGAAATGAAATGCTAAGCACAACTATCAGACGTATTCTGATAAAAAAAAATAATATTCTGTCAGAACATTCCATTAAAAGTAAGTGAGTGATATAGGGCAAGAGATGTTTCTTACCAATGGCACACAAGGGAGGCACCTATATAATTTTTTTGGTATGGAATTCAGTGGGGGAGCTAGGGGTTTGGAGACCATCCCACCCATTCTATGGCTAATCTTTTCCCAAGAATTCCCCCTACCTCCCCCTAGTACATAGGTGTCATTGAATTGTAATTGAGAGAGACGTGGGTAATTACCAGAATTTCCACCATCTCTGGGAAGAACGACACGGACACGAAATTACACAAGGGAAAACGAAGACTTTCTGTGGGAATATCTTCCCTATAAGTCACATGGGGGAAATGAGAAATGCCTGTCTTCCGTATCTCTATATTTCCAGAAAACTTTCGATATTTTCAGATTTCTTGTTGCACTTAAATGTTACTTTTAAGGATATAATGTTCATAATTTGAAACTTTAGATGATATTTCTAAATCAGTGTTAAGGCAGACATATCAGAAACATTTTCGTAAAAATAATTTAGTAAGAATACCCAGCTTTTTCTAGCAATTATTATACTTCTTACAGTTCGTAATCGAATTATAAAGCCAGTTAATGCATATTATGAAGCCAGAAATAAGATGGCACAAGGAATACCAATAAGATCAGCAATAACAGCAATGTCTTTTTACTCACTGGTTTCTATAAAATTTATTATTGATAAGTTATTTTCAGTATATGAATATCCACTATTAATACATTGCATGCCATTTATTCTTACGCTATAGAAAGGAAAGCAATTTTTTAAAAAAAGATTCGACAGAAAACGACTCAGTATAAGTGGACCAAAAGCATTTATATAAATTATATAAAGCATAGCTTATATATAAAATGATTCGTCACAAATAATGTTGCAACTTTATTAGCTCGGAAGCAGATAATGCTTTATTTTTCACTTGCAGATGATATTTGACGGAGAGAAGCGAGGTCTCCGTTTTAAGTCGAACATTCAGCATTTTGACTGTCTGTAAATTCGTTTTCTAAACAGTCACGACCAAACGCGTTGTTCGATTTTCTTCGAATTTGGTATGTATGCTCCTCGGAATAATAGAAAACGAAATATATGTAAGAATTATGAATTTTTGATTCCGTTTTATGAGGGTGACCGTTTCAATGTTTTGGTGAGTTTGGCACGATTAAAGCATTTGAATCATTTTGATAATGGCGAAACACTGAATTTTAATTTTCTTAATACTTATTTATATTTTTTTAATATTAATAAATGAAGTCATTTAATTATAATTTTGTTAATACTTACTGATAAAAATAGACATTTAATTGTAATTTCGCTATTGTTGACGAATGCAAAGATTTGTATAAATAATTCACATTGAAAAGAAAGAGAAATAAGATCATAGTTCTATATTGAAAGTTGATTTTTCCTATTTAGTTCCAATCAATCTTGATTTTCTCTTTTTCTGAAAGTTTGTTTTATTAACGATTCTAGCCAAATGATTCATGTTAAAAAAAATTGAAGGCTACCTCCACTATCGAGCGTAAAATTTTCTTCAACTTTGTTCCAATATATTTTTATGTAACTTTATTAATAAGTTAATGAATTTGTTTTGTAAATACAGCGAGTAAACTTGTTCATAATATAACTGTACAGTATTGTACACTGATTGGCTTAAGACTGTAAATATAGCTTTGTGAGACAGTGTATACGTGTATGGGGAATAGAAGGTAATCCTCGAGAGACAAATTGTGAATTCTGATGTCTATGGAAACAATATTGTCTTCAAAATGAATGAAAACATTGGATAATTATTTAAAAACTGCGATGGAAAACAGATTTTAGATTTTTTTTTTTTGGACGGCGCGAGGTCTACGGTTCACAGAACTACTGGTATAGCGTTGGAAATAGATAATTGACCGAGCGACACGATGTCTATGTTTCTGCTCGACCATTCAGCATTTCGTCTATCTGTAAATTTGTTTCTTGCAGTCACGACCAAACGCTTCGTTCACTTTTATTGGAGTTTGGTATGAATGTTTCTTGAGATCTTAGAAAACGATGTATATGTAAGAAGTTTTAATTTTGATTACGTTTCAAGATGGTGCCCATTTTATTGGTTTCAATGTGTTCGACAGTAAATGGTGAGTTTGACATCTTTAAAACAATTGAATAATTTTGGTAATGACTAGACATTTAATTGTAATTTTGCTAATGCTTATAAAAGAAGATATTTAATTTGAATTTCTGATAATACTGATAAAAGCAGACTTGTGTAAATAATTCACATTCGAAAAAAGGCTAATCCCTTAAAGTCCACATTGAAGAGCGGATCTAATATTTTTCTTCTTTCTTTTTGAGCGCGAGGCCAACTGTTCACAGAACTACTAGTGGATATAGAGTCGACCTTCATTCAATGAAGATAAGTGAAAATATGAATGATCCATTTCAGCATGCTACATCAGACCATAATCAATCGCATGCACAAAGTTTCAAAAATAAGAGTTGAAGGGTATCGCAAATAATTACGCATTACAACCTATACTATAATGGATTTAAAAGCACTAAAAATTCTTTAGAAATGGCAATTTACATTATTTAACGTTTCACCTATTATTATTAAACGTTGCCTACCGTTTTCACCTATTATTATTGCAAAATTCGGAGTATATCTAATAGGTTAAAAGACTATAATTGAAAAAAAGGATAATTCGTTAACAACACTTTCATAAATACATACAATCCTTTGTGCTTTAAGAGCAATCTAGCAATACTTTTTACAGAACCAATCAATCAATAAATTATTTCAGAAGGCCTAACTAAACGCAGAAATATAAAGATTTATTCGTTTGGTTATCAATATTTGTGAATTCATCAAAATTTGCTTTCAACAGATTTTCTGTAGCATTTAAATTGTATCATACATTTTGCTTTATATTAGAAGTGATAAGTTTATTCGAATCTATTTTCACTACTTTTATTTCGAAACCTTACCGCACATTTTGAGTTAGCATTCTATACAACAAATATTAATCAAAAATTAAATATTTATATGAAAAATTAAGAAGTCTGTCAGAACAATTCCATGTGTACTAAATGACAGAAATATGCCTTCCGAGTAACATTAGATCCTCCTTTCCTTTTTCAAACTTTGACATTAGTTCACCTCTGTTTCAGTTTCTGCGATTCCTTAAGACATCCTTTAGCAAGTAAGCACAATTTCACAAGCGACGCAGCTTAATAGAAATCCAATAACATTCGGAACTCGAAACAATGATTGATCCATTTTCTCATACAATTAGGATCGGAAGATATTGCATCATTTGCCATCTGAAAAGGAAATTCATTGAGTCCCAAGCCCAATCTATCGACATCGCAAGTTCAATCTGTCTCCATCGATCAACTGTTACGTCTCTCATTTAATATTCTTTGTCGAACGTTAAATTATTTGCTAAACCTTTGAATAAATCTGAATCGTAACTGAATATTCTTCCTTTTGCGATTACACGTGATTTCAATACTTTTTTTAAAAAAATTTCGTACATTATGACAAATTAGATAGTGATCCTACATTCCGAAACTGAGATGTTGAGAGAAATTTTCGTTTCTCTTCATAAATGTATGTATATCAAATATGAATTATGAATTTTAATAGTTTGTAGATCTCTCAGACTATGCAGTTTTGGACCAAAAATTTTACACCATTTTTCGGATGACCCAAGTCCCAAGCTCAATCTATCGACGTCGCAAGTTCAATCTGTCTCCATCAATCAACTGCTACGTCTCTCCTTTAATATTCTTTGTCAAGCGTTAAATTATTTGTCAAACCCTTAAAAATACCTTTGAAAAATCTGAATCGTAACTGAATATTCTTCCTTTTGCGATGACACATGATTTCAATACATTTTTTTTTTTAATTTCGTACATTATGACAAATTAGATAGTGATCCTACATTCCGAAACTGAGATGTTGAAAGAAATTTTCGTTTCTCTTCATAAATGCATGTGTATCAAATATGAATTATGAATTTTAATGGTTCGTAGATCTCTCAGATTACGCAGTTTTGGACCAAAAGTTTTACACCATTTTTCGGATGACATTCCAGCATTGAAATAAGACAACTTTCAATTGGTTGTTAGATGACATGCGCAGTCACTTTTGCCATGTGGCTGTGACGTCAAAGGGAATTGAGTCCATGGACTTTCACTAAAACAATTCTTACCAGATTTTCGAAAGTGGCTGACTTTTGGAATTTTACCGTCTAAATGGTAAAGTCAATTAATTTGAGCAATTGCAATGCAGAATATTTCAATAATTTTCCCTGAAATAACACTACCAATTTCAAAATAAACCAGACTGCGCATATAAGGAGTTTTATTTATACATTGATACTTTGAAAGCAAACTTAAAAACTTGAGCGATTTAAAGCCTTATATGGATATATTTGAGAATGTTATGAAAGAAAAACACATCAAAAGAAATAATCAGATTATTATTGGATATTTTGGAAATATTTTATGTATATGGATCGAGTCTGTTCACTTTGTGGGAGAAAGTATAAACATCATCTTATCACCATTATCATCACAAGAACAGTGGAATCGAGTCATTCTCAAGTAATGCATGTCAAAAGCGCCACGCCAGTTAATTTTTGAAACCAAATGCGCATCTTAAGGAATGAAAACGGATGTGGCGTCACATCACAACAGATGACAATGTGATGTTAAATGCTAGATGACATTCATGTTTACGCTTATTATAGAACTGTGACTTAAAGTAAACTCATATCATTATCGGTCTCTTAAGTGTATAAATAATATCTCAATCTTCTTAAGCGACAACTGGGATTTTTTGCATATCTAACACTAGCTGATGCTCGTGACTTCGTCCGCCAAGGAACAGATTATTGATACCTTGTTGATCGGGATAAAATATTTTCATGAGTCTATAATGTAAAAAATAGTTTTATTGCAAATTTAGAGTTAAATGTAAAAGTTAATGTAGTGTTAATGTAGAGTTAATGTGTTAATGTAGAGTTAATGTGTTAATGTAGAGTTAATGTATTAATGTAAGTTAATGTGTAATAATGTAGAGTTAAATGTAAAATTTAGAGTTTAATGTAAAAGTAGAGTTTTAAATGAGTTTTAATGTAAAAAGTAAGCGCATGCTCCAAAAAAGCTACAGAAAATAACAATATAAACATTATTAGAAATTGTGTTTGAAAATACTTTAAAAAATTAATTAAAATTAAATAGAATGTTGCATAGAAATGACAATTGGTATCATCGAAAAGCTAATCTTTCGAATTTTAAGATGATATTAAAATTGCTTTTGTGCGATAATATGCTCCGAAATTATTGTGGAAAAACGTTAAAATTTAAGGTAATGTTTAATTAATTAAAATTTAGGAAAATCCTTTATTAGTGAGCACCTACTACCCAACATGCAACCACCTGCCAAATTTCAAGTTTCTAGTCCCAGTGGTTCGAAAGATTCGTTCATGAGTCAGTGAGTGACTTTCTCTTTTATATATATATATATAAATCATTTTCACTATCTCTTATACGAGATATAGAAAAAGTATTGTAATCGCGTCAAGAAATTGGCCCTTGAAATTTCTATGAATCTCCGTGTTTTAACTCTCAGTGTTTGTGACAAAGATAATTCAAAAGCGGAATGAATTACGCAGCTGAAATTTGGTGTGGGGTGTTTTCTTCAAAATTGAGAGCCGCGGCGCTATAGTGATAAGGTCTCGGCCTTGGAGCCGGAGGGTTTCCAGGTTCGACACCCGGTTGCACCGAAGATCCGCCGTGCATTGGTCCAGTTGCACGCTAAATCATGTGTAGGGAATTAAACACCGGAAGTTTGGAGAGGGAGTGTCAGCTGAGGTGTCGTCCTCGTCACCTGACCGCTGATCTAAATTACGCGGTCCGTCTCAAAATAGCCCTCTTGTTGCTTCAAAACGGGACTTTAATATAACTAAACTAAAGTAAACTTCCTTTAAAATTGTAAATATCTTGCAAATTTTGGATGAAATCCGTCAGAAACCAGCGGGAGTGGTCTTCACTAACCTTTCTCGTATATTTTCTAACAAAATATCCTACCCGCTCCCCCCCCCCGCATAAAAATTGCGGAGTCCACAAGTTTTATTAATATTGTCTTCGCAGAACGCTGCAATACGAAAGGGTCAAGAAAACGCAAGCGAAATAAAATTCGCCAAGTCAGTAAAATAGCGCCAAGTTTACGAAGGTCCTGCGCCGATACACGATATGAGTTTTTGAGTCATAGTAAAATAAAGAAAACGGAATATGTAATTTGAACGCCTTTTTTAAACCGATTGAAGCCAAAATTTGTCACGGGTCAACACTTAAGGTTAGAAGACCACACATCAAATTTCATTTATCCAAGTCTTTGTGTTAATGAGTTATCGTGTACACAAGTATGCGATTATACAAACAAACAGGCAGTTAACCCCGTTGATGTATTTGGTTCAAATTTTGTTACGGACCTACATTTCTGATGATAAAACTTTGTACCAAATTTTATCCATCTAGTTTAGGTTTCGGAGTTATTTTGTTCACATTAACGCGGATAGACAGACAGACAGACTTCCAGTGGACTGATATTTTGTCCAAAATTTGATAGAAACCTACAAATTACGCGTAAAGAGCACTTACCAAATTTCATCTCTCTATCTTTAATAGTTTTCGTGTTATCGTGTTCATAGACAGACAGAATTCTGAAATTTTGTTTTTCGGACTCAGGGAGGTCTGGAACGTGGAGATTCATCTTGGAAAATCTCGAGTTCGAATTTTTTGACGATTGCAGTACTTTCTCTTTGTATACTTCGTGTACGAGAAAGTAAAAAGTCTGTCTGTCGGTCAGTCCGTGTACATGTAATCATGATAACTCAAAAGCGCGACGAGCTAGATAGATGAAATTTAGAATAATTTTTCATAATCCACATTTTGGATCTCAGTCAAATTTTGGAGCAACTCCATCCAAACGTTTACTGCCTGTCAGCCTTTCTATTCGTGTGTACGTGAACACAATCCCTCAAAAATACAAGAAGTTAGAGAAATGAAATTTGGTACTTGGTCTTCATGCTAAAATTGTAGCTCTGTGTCAAATGTCAGGTATCATCAATCCATGGGAAAAGATTCAAATTGCACACTCGATTTTCCATCCAATACTACGAAGTTACACTATACAGCGATACATCACAACATTACTCTCCCGCTCCACAAATTAGAGTATGTATTTGCACAATTAAAATATTTGAATCAGAAATCAGCACATCTCATTTTAACAAAGTAATTAATCATTTTGAAAATAGGTCATGAGCATTAATTATTGTCAAAGTCAATTCGAAAACAGTTTAAAATTCATTATGCTCTAATCTCTCAATGTCTGAGATGTCAATGAATTCGATGGAAGCTTTGACTGATCGTCTTTTATTTGAAGCTGACTTAGTTTTCTTGATGGTAGATTTTAAACATTTCTAATTATAAGAGTCATTGTGTTTCAAAATAAATCTAAAAAAAATAGTCGAATTTGCTTATTACCTTACTTGAAATGAGTTATTTAAATTCGAAATATTTTGATGATTAGTGATGAAAGTGCAATCAACTCTCTCTCTCTCTCTCTCTTAATCTTGCAAGTGAAATATGAAATACTTGAAAGTTAACAATAATTTCAAAATTTAAATACGTTTCGCAAATATTATAATTAGCATTTTCGTTAAAAAAGGTGTTTCCATGTAGTTTTTACATTAAATAAACAACCCATCCTGAAATTACATGAAAATTGGTGGGGGGTTATTTCGTAATTTTCCACGTGTTCAAATGATGACAACGAAACCTAACTTGTAGGCTATTGTCTCAATTCTAACGGCCTACAGAAATAATTATTTTGTAAATGTGATAAAAGTTTTTTTAGGTTTCAAATGGGCAGAATTATGCAATCCCAGAGTTTCATACAGAAAAATCCCATTTTGGCTGTTCTCTTCGGTGCTTTTGTGAGGCTTTCCCGCTTTAAAATATTATGCATTATGCAAATAACCAAAGCATATCAGGCAACATAAAATCTGTTCCAAATTTTCGATAAGCAACTGAAATGGTTGAAGGAAAAAAATGATTTATGGATTATACATACTTTTTCTCTGATTTTAAATATAACAAAAAAGTAAATTAACGACTATAAGAACTTAAATATCAGGCAGAAAGAGTAATGAGCTATTTTAATACACACATTCATTTTGCACTATGAGCGAGTCGGCGGGAAAATTGAAATAGGGGAGAGTTGTCCAAAATGGGGACGCTAACATATTTTGGCCTGCCAAAAAAAATATTTTACAGAAAAAAAAAATTCAAACTATTTTCTTTTTAGAATAGGTCCTAGACTATCAGAACACGAGGTTGTTAGTTCAAAAAAATAATTAGGGTGAGGTAGAAAAATATTTTTCTGGAAAATGAGCAAAGTCCCCGTTTTGGACAACCGGTTGGGTAAAATGGGGTATTCATATAAAACAATGAACATTCAAGGTTTAATTCGAAAATGTATCAAGAACACTTAATTGGTGAAAGAAAGGGAAGTTAAAATGACAAAATAAGAATACAAGACGAGTGTTCACTATTGTTTTAAGCAGGCATTAGCTTCCTACAGCAAAGTAATTAATTACAATAGTCACATATGAAATTTACTTCGCCGCCTCCTGCATTTGAACAGGCTTCATGTGACCAACCTCGACATCTGTTACACTGAATCCACCCCTCTCTGTCTTTTGAATTTGAATACAGGTCATTACAAAAGATGCAAGCGTCATCACTCTCCTGCTCCTCATCAGATGATGTCACTCGTTCTTCCATTTTCTTTTTCTTTGCTTTTTTATCTTTAGCAGGAGTAGGATTGTTATATTTTTAAATAGGGCCCTTTTTTGTTTATTCTTCTTGCCGCTTCTCCCCCGTTCTATAGTGACCAATTCTGCTTTGTAAGGTGACAATATTAGTATGGCAGTTTTACCTCTTCTCTTGTCATTTACTCTTTTTATTATGCTTTCTGTTTCTCGAGGAAATGGCATTACTACTGCTGGAGAAATGTTAAAGGTTGAGCTAAATGGCTGGGTTTCTATAGTCCGCATTGTTTCAGAAGATGATGTAGAAGGTTGGTGTTCAACATCTCCATTGTATGACGCTTGTTTAAGCTCAGAAGTGTTATCTAGAGGTTTTTCCGTAGTTTCTGATGGCGCAAGTAAATATTCAGGGAATACATCTCTGTTAAAGGGATATATCCCTGTTTTTCCAAACCCCTTCACAGCGGTTTGCACAGTAGCTGCTCTTGAGAAAGCAGCTTTAAAAAGTTTTCCTACTTGGTATATAGTAACGCAGCGTCCAGGGTGATTTATTAGCCATTTCCTGGTCTCCTGTTCATAAAAGGTACTTAAAGGTGCCATGAAAGACACATCGAGTGGCTGCAGCCGATGCGTCGTATGCGGGGGAAAGCATAGCAACACAACATTATTTGCCCAAGCAAGATTGACGAGTTCCAAGCTTTTAGTATGAGAGTTGTGGCCATCAATGATTAACAACACCGGCTTTTTTGGTCCTGGGTTAGAATGCTCAAGAAACTTTTTGAACCAGACAAGGAACGTTTCCTTATTAATCCAGCCACTTTCATGGTACACTGCAAATGATCCAGGAGGGGCATCATCCATCAAGAGGGGATTCTCCTTCTTTCTCGGAAATACAAACATTGGTGGAAGAAAATTTCCTGCTGCATTGACACATGTTTCTGCTGTCACAAGCACTCCCCATTCGGCTGATGTTAAAGTGCCAACTTGTTTCTTGCCGCGAAGAGCAAGGACTTTTGAAGGCTTGTTCGCCACTGTCAAGATGCCTGTCTCATCTGCATTATAAATATCATTTGGTGAGAATTTATATTTCGAATATAAGGAATCTAATAAATCAAAGAAAGCGTTGATTGCTACGCGATTGAATCCTTTTGCACGTGCAATTGAGGTTTTTTCAGGATAACGTAGGACTAATCTTGGGTGCCGTTTTAGAAATCCATAAAGCCAATCTTTTCCCGCCATTCCCTTTTCTGTGTTAAAGACATGCGGAATGTTGTTTTTTTCAGCTAATTCAAATGCTAGAGTTCTTAAATCTGACAGCGTAATGCCAAATAATCTCTCTTCTAAATGTATTAGATGTTGCACGAATTCCTTTTCTTGGGCTTCTGAAAAAACTGTTTTATATCTTCCTAGCATTTTTACAGCAGCTGCTTCAGAAGACAGCTTCTTCTGTCGAGCCTCTTTCACCTTCCTCTCTAGAGTTGTTTGAGGAACACTGTAGGCCTTAGATGCTCTCCTGTAGCCCATATTCCCCTCCAACACTTCTTGGATAGCTCCAGCCATACTCTCCTGGGACCAACTTTGCCGATCAGTTTTTCTTTGATAGCGCCCCATTATCAGAAATCTGAATATAAAATAATGTGTGAAATAAAATATCTGAATATAAAATATGTTTATATATAACAATAAAAACTTTTATATTTATAATTATTTTTAATATTTTTTCACATTTTATTTTCTATATTTGTATATTCTATTGTTAAAATTTAATTTGCAAGATATTTTCTCTTAAATACTTATGCATTCCCCATAAAGGATCACTTGTACTCAACTAAGAAACTTAAAGAAATTTATATCACATATTTGTCATAGAATTAAAGCATATAATGCAAGATATTTCAATAATATTCCATGGCGTCTAAAAAGGGGACGACCCCGTTTTGGACTACCAACTATGTCCCCATTTGAGCCGCCAGTGACATATTTTTTAAAAAATGGCGCCTCTTTTTACGGATGTTGGATAATTTATCGAGATATATATCAAAATTTAACTTAAATCTAGAAGAATCAATGCTGTACTTACCAAAATCGTATGTTCTAAGGTGTCTTGATAAGGTCCAATACAGTAAAAGGTTCAAATCGGAGAAAAAAATTGAAAAAAATTCGAAAACTTCCTACAAAAGAACAAACCGTCAAACATGTCAACAACTCGATTCAATATGGCGCATAGACGATAAGGAATGATATAATGTATTGTATTTATAGATGGCAGCACAAATCAATGAGAAACTGAATGTCCCCATTTGAGCCGCCGTCACCGTTTTAGACAACTCTCCCCTATTGATCGGATTTCATTTCAATGGAATCAATAAATAGCTTCCCCTGTATGACTCCTTCAGCTAGATAAATTTTAATCCCAAATCCGATGTAATATTTTAGGAGCTTGGGAAGTTGTAAAAATTAACTAAACAAAATTTCCACAACTAAATTAGTATCATTAAAAAGTCAATCTCTTGAATGGCACGATAATGTAAAAATAATTTTTTTTTGTGTGTGTTGGTATTTTCGAAAATTATTGCGGGAAAACACCGAAATTTAACAAATTAAAGTTCAAATTAAAATTTTTTTAAAGTCGCTAGGAGATACATCTTCCCATTCTCCAAAATTCAAGTGTACTGTCCTAAATATGTTGTTCTGTTTACAGTGTCTATCCTGTACAGCGCCACCAGATTGACACGCATTCGTTTTTATTACTATTAAAAATTTGCATTTCCTTCTTTCTTTAGGCATTATTTCAAATTAGCATTCTAGTGAATTCACTGCATATACGAGGCGTGTCCGGAAAGTAAGTACCGTTTTGTTCTACCGCCACAGCAGCGCTAGTGTCGCAGTTCCGCGCATGTGCACACGTGTCTCTGGTTCATTGTCTGTCCACTGACGCCATTGCAGACGGATTGTGTTGTGTTTACATATGTTAGTGAGTGTTCAAAATGTTTAAGACGATTTCCGATCCCGCCGACAGTGAAGTGCGTTCTGAAATACGGTTTTTGAACGCAAAGAAAGTTAAGCCAGCTGAAATTCATCGTCAACTTGTAGAGATTTATGGTGAAAATGTAATGACTGATGGAATGGTTAGAAAGTGGGTTCGACAATTTAATGATGGACGCACCAATGTTCATGACGAAGCACGGAGTGGGCGACCTTCTGTTGTCAATGATGGTTTGGTTGCAAAAGTGAATGAGAAAATTCGTGAAAACAGACGGTTCACAATGAGGATGCTTTTTGATGAGTTTCCACAAATTTCAAAAACTGTTTAGCATGAGATTGTCACAAATAGCTTAAATTATCGCAAATTGTGTTCCCGTTGGGTTCCGAAAATGCTAACGGATATCCACAAAACGAAGTGACTTGGCAATGCTTTGAAATTTCGTACCCGATGCTGTGAAGAGGGCAATGAATTCCTAAACAAAATTGTGACCGGTGATGAAACTTGGGTTTGTTCTTGAACTTGAAGCGTGATTTTAGAGGTAGGCGCTTTGACAGCGATGAAGACGCAAAAAACGGTATTCAGCAGTGGCTGTCTTCACTGGCGGCATCTTTCTTTGAAGAGGGTATAGACAAGTTGGTTTCTCGCTATGACAAATGTCTGAACAATGATAGTAACTATGTAGAAAAATAGTTTACGAAATGCTCTTTCATGTAAAAATAAATTTTATTTTGAAAAAACATTTTTTATGCGAATTTTTCCAAAACAGTACTTACTTTCTGGACACGCCTTGTATCTTGAAAGAGCGAAAACAATTTCTGCTAATATAAATATTACTTATCATAATAGTGCTTGAATTCATATCAGAATAAATTTAATAATTTTGAAAGCATTCTTTTAATAGTGTACTAAAAAGTAGAATTTTTCAAAATATTTTCTACTTTTCAGTCTTTAATTTATAATTCATAGTTATAAATATTATGGAATCTCGCCGTCATTTTTTTTAGCAAAATCACTTCCAGATGGCGCCACGCGTATGGATAAGAAACTTAACCAAGACAACTGAGTGTCTGATAATTAATGTCTGAAAATATTAAAATGGTATAATATCATCAAGAACACACAAATGTTCAGAATTTTATAACTCTAACCCATCAGGAAGCAAGTGAAAAGTCGTTTACAAAATTCCCTCTTTACAAAGATGAAACAAATAAAATAAAAAAAATATAAATTTCAAATCCAATTTGTGGCAATTATATCAAGCCCATTTCATTTATTTTGAAAAACAAACAATTTCCAGCCATATCATTGCATTTGCGTGAATCAATTTCTAATAAGAGTAAACACAACGATGATAAAAAGATAGTATCGCGATCCTGGATATATTTATGTTGGATCTAATGGCGCACGCCTAAAATGTTTCAGAAATTAATGATATAATAAATTACGCACTTTTTCCAAACCTTAATATGTTGCCGACACTACCATATTCCTTAATCCATTTGGACCTGCTGACGCTTTGTTGATTACCACTCTCGTCTTTTAATGGGCCATTTAACATTCATATCTGGCATTTTGTTTTTACAGTTATTTTTGCGGAATACCTCTATTCAATTATCATCACCATTTAAAACCGTTTACTCAATCCATTTTAGGGTGGAAAAAAAAGATGTAACTCTCACATGGAATCCTTTTGAGTAATGGTGAAAAAATTGTTTTGATGACTTACACAAACAGAATTTCGTGACAACATTAAGTGCTTGGACATTAAATGCACATATAATTTTTACAGTAATCTTTTTTCATCGTGATTTCAATTAATTGCATCTCAGATATTTTCAGTTAATTTCTGGCTAATAACTGATACAATGCCGTAGTCATGATAATCTATTAAGGAAGGGAGTTTTCCACTGAAATGTTTGCCATTTGTGGTGACAGAGACTCTTAATGCATTTAGTGTCATTAACTCTTCTAGCGGCGGAGACGTATTTTCCGTTTCTCAGGTTCAATTCAGAAGCAGATAGTTCGAATTTATATGTAATTTTCTTAAACAACCATGGATAAAGTGTTCTTAAGATTTCAGAGATATAATTAAATACAAAAAAGACTGGTCCTTTCACTTTAAAAGCTAAGCTTTCAAATCTAGAAGCTGAAAGGTCAAAATAATTAATTGATATGTGTAAACGATCCTGACGTGGGATTTCTTTTGATGTGAGGGATGGAGACAATAAAAAGACTAAAGACGTTTTAATCCCAGTTGTTTATTTACTTATTCTATGGGACACGGACAACGATGACATAAATGATGAAATTCTATATACATGATGATACGAAATACCATTTGTTTACATGCTCAGTAACATTTGAGCTTTTATCTAAATATCAAACTATATCGATATCCTAAAACGATATCTTACTGGCAAAACCTAGCCAGCCACTGGCTTAGACCACCCGGCTCTCGTGAACAGAACTTCCCGTTGTTACATGCATCTCCACTCGACGACTGCCAAAACTCATGTCCTGAACATGGCGTCTTCCACTCCGAGGCAAAACAGGGTTACCGTAATTTGGCGGTGTAGGACTACCAAAACTTGGCGTTTTTTACAATATGAATCAATGTTCTACCTCAATTTTCTTGAATGACATCAAAGACCTTAGCTCAATACGGATATGTATAGTTCAGTTTTGTCAGAAAAATTTCTCTAGTTTCTTAAATTAGGAATTTCCCAAATTTTAATCATATGACTTACAAACTCGGGGTGAGTCAAAATGCTCTGACTTCAAAGTTTGACTGTACAATAAGTGATCGCCATATTTATTTGACAGACAAGCCGTCTTCGGCGACCAGCTGGTTCGTCCATATTATGACGAAATGATTCAGTCATATTAACAAAACTAAAGTATGTAGGTTGTTTGAAATAGTTATTATTGCTGTATTTTATGTTAACAAGTTGTAATTAAAGCTATACATCCGACAAAGTAATTTTTAACACAATGAACTGAAAGATAGGGAAAAAACTGCATGTCTGTGTTTTGCACCGTTCTCTTCATCACTGGGGTATATATACTCTGTAGTGTATGTAATGTACCAGAATATCAGCTGTTCTAGTTCTTTGTATCTTATTGGCTATAAGAACAGTCTGACAGTCTTTCATTGGATAGTAAGAATGTGTTCTGACATTTCTTTTGTCATCCCAGAATTTCATTTCTGACGAATGCAAAAAGAACATTCTTACAAGAACATTCTTATTCGACAATGATCCAGTGATTATCATCTCATTGTATTGTCTAATTTAGTGTTGGTATTTTGAATGTAAATAATTTATAATCTTATAAATCATTACTACATTCACCACACTAAAGACTCAAACAAATGTGTATTATAAATTAAGTAAAATGTTATGAAAAAATGAATAGAGGTACATACTTCATGAGTTGCAAGTTTTAAAGATGTTCAATATGTGTTTCTTTTGTTACACGGCATACATCAAGACTGTAGTTCAAATCTTGCTAGATAAATAAGTAAATAATGGATTTTTTGATTTAAAAATGCCAGACAGCTAATTTTGAACAAAAAATAAATTTAATAAAAACAGTTTTTAGAAATAACAATTTTTATTTTGTTACTACATAAAAAAATAGAATTTTTTTAAATTTTACTTATTTTCAACTTTTCAATCTTTAATTTATAATTCATTATTATAAATATCAAGAAATGGGTTTGTAGTGCTGGGATTCTCAACACGCATTCGCCGATGGAGGGCGCTCTCCTCCCCCGAGGGTCGGGGATTGTTTTTAATCAGTCGAGTTGCGAACTCGAAGACTGGAGGGACTTTTCGGAAAGCGTCGGCGAGTGAGGCCGGAATCCTAACGCTTATTTTGATTTGACGTAGGGTCCAGACGTATCTTCCTGTCTGTGTCGTTGCTGACCGCGAAGGGTCGCAACAATTATTCCTATTTTGCTATTCTGTCCGGACTCAGTGTCTGTCTAGTCTTCTGTGTTGTCATCTAAATAAACTGTTATTTGTATCTCATCACTGGAGCATGATAATCCATTCAAAAGAACCAACACCATAAAAAAAGGGTTACCACCATCACAGGGTTCTTGAAATTAACTTTTTCTCAAATTCACTAAGAAAAATAAAGATTCTAGGCAAATAAATTCACGATTGGCTTGAAATTACTTAATAACAACTTCAATGGAAATTGCCTGTATTATTTCTGAGAAGAATTCAATGATGTAACTAGAATAAAGCTGGCAAAGGAACTATCGTAAAATGTACTATTTCCTACAACCGTTTGGAGATAATATTCTGCTATAACTCTGAAATGATACCTAAGAATTTAATCAGAATCTTATACATTTTATTTCATTCAAAGTATTCCACTCTTTTTCTAAAAAAATCTTCTGTAAGATATCACTCAATATAAAACATATTTCCTTATAAAATAGTATGTAACTGTAAATGAATCCCTGGGAAAAAGTTGTTCGTATTCTATTTTATTGATGTAAAATTTCTGTCTGGTCTATGTCTGGATCACTTTGTTTGGAATTTTTTCTCATAAAAAGAATCTAAGAATGTTATTCGGCAGGCTTTTCAGTGAGAATAGTTTTCAACTTGTTTATTTAGACGTATTTTCATAGGGAAAGTCAAAAGAAACAAATTTCGTCGTTTACTTATGCATTCATGACATTCTATGTGCTTCAAATTACGAATGTAAATTACCAAATCCATAATTCTTTTAAAGCATTTTAAACATCATATTGAAATGTCAGACATGTTTTCAAAATCAGGACGTACCAAAATTATCTTAGGTTGCCTTAATTTTTTCTAGATAGCGGCACTTATCAATAGTTCAAATGTAATGTTCATAAAATATTGTAACATTCTAAGCACGCTGAAGTGCGACGCATTGGTCTAGAGAATACATCTTCGACTACCAATCAACAGATCGCGAGTTCGAATCCAACTGATGACTTTTGTATTATTTGAACATTGAAGATATCTCGTACATTTTATGTTAATTCTCTGAAATATGCAAATTATTCTTATGTAAATTTATGTTCTTGGATATGTTCTATTGGACTATTCATTTCTTAAAATGTATATAAAAAACTGCTGTCAAGCTGACGGCAGTTCAGTTATCTGAACGCTTGCTGTGCTCTAAATAAAAGCCTGTCTCCTCTAAATCGTCATCATTTCTAAAAATCTACGTGACAATATGATGCCTAGCTCAACCTAGTGGTTTAGTACACGCTGTTTCTCAGCGCCACCCAGTTATAGAATACTTGCTTTTTATTCTATCCTCATCATCTCAAACGTTCTGTAACTTATAGTTTTTTCTAAAACATGATAAGAATTAAAGATTCTCAGTCTGTTATACTAACTTCCATTTTAGTTACAAGTTCTAAAATATTTTTGTATTTTCATGATAGCTTGATGCGGAAAGGGAATTAAATTACACGGTGCAGCTACTGAATAGAAAATTTTTGCTAAATTTTAATACAGATAAACAGTGGTGGTGTTAGTCTATTTTCAATCAGCGGATGAAAGTATCTTCATTTCTAATTAACTATTTAATTATTTGTCTCAAAACCTTCCTTATGCTTTAGTCTTTGTGAGAAAAAGTACTTATAACATAGCAAAAAGTATAGTTATCACATATCAAATCAAGTGTCGACGGCAGTGGCGTAGCCAGGGGGGTGCTCGAGCACCCCCGAGATCCTCAGCGGTGCCCTCACGCACCTCAATTTCCTCGCAACTTTTTCCTTGCTATTCTGTGAAATATTAACAACAGTGTTTTAAAGTTCGACAGCTCATTTTTTGTTTATTTTTGCGCCCTAGATTTTTTAAGCTTTATATATTTCATAAATATACGTTTAAAAATACCTTAGAATTTAAATAAACTTAAGGATAAATTTAACATAAACAAGAATTTAAATCGCAAATATCTAAAATTTATTTTTCAATCGGGAAATTTCAAGAAATTAAAATTTTATTGTTTGAACAGTAGTAAAAGAGTAAAACTCTTCTTGAAATCACCATTTTTCAACATTTATTTTTACTAAAAGCATACAGGTGGGGCAAATCAATTAGGAAATTAATAACGATGAGCACTGCGTTTAGTTTTAAAATTTCAAACATAAATTGAAATTTTGAAACAAATTTAACTCAGATTTTAAAACAAAATTATTTCAAAAACTCAAAATCCTATCTTAAAAATTTAATGAATTCATTTTTTATTATTTTCTAATAAAAGAGTTAATTAAATTTGTGAATCATGCTCCGAGTTATAATTTTATCATGGCATAGTTTAAAGGAAATTTTCTTAATGCATATATTGAAGCTAATAGAAATTGATTTATATATTATAGGGTTAAAGAGAGTGTGAATTAATTTGTGAAGACTGCTCGTACAACCGCATTGATATAAATAATCAATATAGTTCGTTATAAAAGAAACTCTTAAAGAAATTTCAGAATACCTTGTGAGTAAAAAAATAAGTTTTTCTTTACCTTAAATACTAATACTCAGATTATGCATTTCTGATGGGGAAAAATTGTTGGATCGAAAAAAGAATAAAAATCCTTGCGTAATTAAGAGTAAGATTTCGCATGTCAAAATATGTATTACATATCGATAATACTAAAAATGTCTCCTTCCTCAAAACATAGCATAGGGAATGAAATAAATTACCACTATTTCATCGACATATGAAGCTACTGTTTTGATCTATCTAATAAGCTATCAACCACCTAGTTTTTCATGATAAGTGAATGCATTAATAGTTTAGACGCGGTGGAGATCTAACTCCATAACGCTCATTTTGAAATTCAAAAAAATCGTCCTTTATAAAATGTGTGATACCGATGACTTCTAGTTCACTACCATTTAAGTTTTGCACATTTGCATACCGAATATTATATGGTGGAAATTTCATTCACCTATTAGTAAGGTAAGAATAACTTCAAAAAATTGGAATAAATTGAAATAAATTCCTGTGTAAAAGTAATACGTCGCAACAAGAATTAACAGTTGCATCGCGTATAAAATATCAGATTCAAAAGTTTAGAAAAATTTAGGCCATGCGAAAGACTATTTTATACCACAATAACTGTAAAATGTGCCTCTAAAGTGTAAAAACCCCATGACAGAACACTTTCTGAACATAACTTTCTAAACTGAGTAACGGAAAAAAATTACATCAGACACTTTTCTCCGAAATCGATTCCAAATTGTTGTATCAATATCCAAGTTTTTTGTCTTAACATCACTTTAAGACCGCTTTATTTCGATCTTCAAAAGAAAATGGAACGAAACAAAATTTTTATTACCCTACCGAAAGATGGATCCGAAGAACTCACCGCCGCCGATCGTATTCGTAAAAAAATCAAACCAATAAAAAATGTGTTTCAGTTCCGAATTGGGGATTTTAATCGTAATAAAGAGATTCTCTCCGCATTTTACGATGCATCGATAACTTCCGGTGGTATTTTTCTCGAGACCCGGGAGTGTGGAGAAGAAATCGAAATCGTTATGTCTGGAGTTTTATTATCGGAGAAAAACTCTCGCCATGTGAAAAAACAAGAGTTAAAAAAGATGGCGGCGGTATATATTTTGGGATGACGTCATATATCTACTTTATACAATATTTTTCATCTTTTATTTAGGTAATGCAACTCCTTCCTTTAAGCCGATCTAGGGATTTTTTTAATGGTCATTTTTTATCGAACAACAATAACGATTCCTTCCATTTTATATTGAGTAAATTTATTAGAAATTTACTCAATATATTAGAAATACCGAATCATTTTGAATCCCCTACTAAAATGTTTAAAGTCCATATTAAAGCTAAGTTGGGAGAATAATGTTTATTTCGTTTTGGAAATTGAATTGAATAAGAAAGAAATTCCGGATGTTATTTAATGAATAGCACCGGCATATCAAATTTTAAGAGGAATCTGCTTTAAATGCAATTCTTTATGGATGGATTCATTCAGAAAATCTTAATGATGTTTACTTAGAAGATATAACTTTATTACTTGCTTTAAATATAGAAATCTTTTGGTTGACATTTATTTCTAGATGAAAAGTGGATGATTTCAAAACCTTCTGGGTGAAAATAACTTATAAAAGGTGTATTATATGCTCTTCAGGTACTATTTAAGAATTCAATAAATTATTTAACTAATAGGCAATCAAACAAGGTATTCATGTACCACTCTAAATTTTTTTAAAGTCTCTAACTACTAATCAGTGAATCAGACGAAGTATTACTTTAACACTCTAATCTTAAACTTTAAAAGTCTCAAACTACGGATCGAGTTAAGTTTATTATAGTTGAATGTTTAAAACTCGAGTGAAAGAACATTATTACAACCAGAAGGAGAGATTTTCCCTCGACTTTCTGGTAGGAGAGTGTTGCCGAGTTTGTACTGTCACCTAGATTGGATCGTAACCTCACTTCTATTAAACATTTGGACAGTAAAATTGGCAGCTTAGATTTCAGTTATGTAAATGCCGCTCATGGAATCATTTTTTAGAGAAAGCGCTACGTGGTTGTAGTTAGAGAACAAGTGCTTACGTATAGATGTCATGTGGGATTCCGTTCACTTAAACAGAATGCCTACGGAAGGGTTACTTTAAGGAGTAAGTAGATCGGATTTAAATCTAGGGGATTTAAGGATTTTTAATACATTAAATTTAAGATAAAATATTACATAAAATGAACGAGAAGACTTCAATTAAATACAAAAGACATTTATTTAAATACTTTAGGGAGAATTTAGAGGGGGAAATATATGTACAAAGAAACATAACAAAGAGTTACTGATTTACATGAAGTCATAGTTATTCTCGTGCTAGATTAAAATTGGATAGGCGTTAATGGGTTAAAATAATTATAGTATTGGAGATATAGAGCCATAAGGAAAGTTAAATGGGACATAGTTACCACAACGTGAAGATCAGGCGACTTAACTGCGCCGAAACTGATTTAGGTTACATGACGAAAGAGGGGGTAACGAGAGAGTTACGAGTTTGTCTGCTGCCTGCGCTGCGCTGCTCTGAGCATGCATGCTGGTTTTGTGGGGAAAAAAGAGGGCTCGGCTCGTGACGTGTCATGAGCAGATCTCTGGCTCCATCTATCGCAAAAAATATTAACCTAGCTCTCACAATCTTTATTCATGCAGTGATTAAATTATTCTTTGTGGGTAATATCCTACATGTCATGAATTGCATATTTTAACAAAAGGCTAGTAGTTCTTGCGCTGTTTAAAAATAAGTAGCAAAATATGTTATTATATCTTGAGAGAGGAAACTTGTTTGGCTACAATTTCTATAATAATTTTATTAAAATAGTTTTAAGATAAAGTTGGAGACTTTTTGTTGCTATTGTTGTCCAAAATTTGCTCATATTGGTCTACAAATAGTTGCCTGAATTTGATTGTGTAAATATACGTGAAACTATTATCTTGAATTATAGGAATAGTCCAGAAAGCAGTTATAATCATTAGTAGTCGTAATAAATTGGAAGATGAGCAAGCCAAAAAAAAAAGTAATAGAAGGGCATTAAAGTCATCAAATGTCAATTCAAAAAAGAACAAAAACAAAATCTACGTTGTTTTGTATCCTATGTGAGAAAACAAAGGAAAAGAGGAATGATACAGTGCATAAAATGTCAAACTGGGTTCATACATAGTGTGTTGATGTGAATTTTAGAATAAAAAACCCCTTTTGGTTTAATTCTTCCTAAAGAAATTGGGAAATCAGTGGCCCAATTTCTTTAGGCATATTAATTTGGGACACCAATGGTCCGACAGGAAACAGTTTCCTTAAGTGGACAGACGACACAATTTTTGTGCTATTTCTTTCTACTATAAATTGTTTTTTTTTAAATAATTATATTCTTTTGAAGAAAAATAAACTACAAAAAACATATACATCATTTTTATCAAAACTACTTTTCTATCACTGTTCAGTAAAAAATATTCAGGTGGTCCAAAGACGGAAACCTTTTCCTATATTCAAATACGCAATACAGCGCGCTGCACAGCTTCGAAGCCCAGTGGAGACAACCGTGAATACAGTTCAAACCTCCTTCCGTTTACCAATTGTGTCTACAATCTGATATAGATCCACATACAGTATTGGTATCAAAACATCATACAATATTTTATTCATCTTGTTTGTTGTTTTCTACAGTTATAGTGCGCATTTACACAAGGTTGAACAAACAAAAAGATAAACTATCTGATAACAGATTTAATCAAAAATTAGACTCAAAATTACAATCTACATTTGAAGATCTATACTATGAGAGTACGTCAGAAAGTAGGTTAGAAAAACTGGTAAAAAAAAAGAGAAACAAAAATTAGCGCATCATTCTTTATCGGTTTTCCACTACCTGCTGCATAAAAATCTTTGGACTACTGTCTCAGGGGGCATGGGGCGGCGTTCTGTCTCAGCCACTTATGTATATCACGTTCAGTGTCTATATCACTCGCGAAACGCTTGCCGCCCAGCTGCAATTAAAGTTGACCAAACAACGAATAACGTCTGGGCGGATGTTGAAGAAGTTTTTGCCGGAAGTCCTTTCGCACATAAGAAAAGTACAATATTTTGCTGCTCTTCTAGCGTACACTCCTCGAGCACAGTCGCCATTTTCAAATGCAGCCTCGCGTGTGTGCAACAGTAGTCTAATTAATTGGAAATGAACATCATACATTTGAATTGTAATGCCATCTATTGACATATTTGGCAACAATTTACTAATAGTTCCAGAACTCTCATATCGGTTTGTAACCCACTTACTGACCTGCTCTCTTCAAATTCATCAGTCTAGCTTGTTACGTGGTTGAGTTACCGCATTCGCACACGAACGAATAGACAGATCGGCAGATGTTCAACACTTTGACAGATTTAATGCAAAAACTTTTACAGATGTGCAATTCTTGAAATAAAAATATATACCAAATTTCACTTATTCTTGTTAAGTTTTTGAGTTATTGTGCTCACATGCATACGTATCGACAGACAGAGTTTCCGCTGACGGATATCGTCCAAAACTTGATAGAAATCGGCAGTTGTGATGTCATTTCAGCATACTGTTTCGATTTTGAGTTATCATGTTCATGGACAAGCCGACGAGCAGACAGAGATCAGGAAGCGGCAAAAATACGGCAATAAGAGTCTGAAATAAACCATTAATGACCGGAGAGTTGTTAGCCCAGTGAAGAACCGCACAGTCCAAATTTCATACCTCTATTGTTCGTTTCAGAGAGCCGCGATTACCACTTTTGGACTATTTTACTCCGCAAAGGGGCGTAAGAAGGGTACTCATTCGGAGTTCTTTGTTAGGCACGTTCTTCTTTTATCCTTTTCCAATATTCATATTCATTTTCGTTTTGAATCGCACCTTTATATTTTGATTCGAAAATATCGTTCTTAAATCAAATATTCGGTTTACGAAATAAACATCTCCTTCTCATCCACTGTTTATTTAGGGCGATATCATTTTGTATTTATGGATCTGAAGAATTTTAGGCCGAAATTCGTCAGAAATTTATACAGAACATTACAACTAGATGAGGTTTATGGAAAGATTTTAGAATTTTAAAGGAATCTGTTGTCTACAAAGAATATGAAATCGACTTCGGTTTTATGGTCTGTTCCACTGATCTTCATGCAGTATATAAAACTAAAAAAGTAGTGGCTGAGAGCCTCGAAGCAGCCAGGAATCAAGGACAGTGCTGAGAAAAGTGGGTGCTGGCCGCGAACCGGCCCGGAGGGCGGCGAGTGCGGCTAGTCTATTTTAAGTCACGACAACAATTCTGTTTACCGTCAGCTGTCATGAGCGTCACGCGTTTGTTTGGTTTGTTAAACAAAAGCAACTAAACAACCTTCACCATTTTCTTTTTGGATTATGCAACAGAAGAATGAATTCGGAATTGTTTACTCTCTCTTTTAAAATATTCCCAAATATTGGTTGCACTAAACAGAAAACTGTAAATTTGTATAAAGAAACAGTCAGAGAAGCGTGATATTAAGTCTTGGTTTCTTCCCAAACTAACCCAATCAAAGATATATATTTTCTAAAAGATTTCCACTTCCCAGGGGGACCCGAAAACTTCGAAGGCCATATGAACTAAATCGTAGACTTTTGGAAAAATATTCAGAAATATTGATTGCACTAAACTGTAAACCTGTATGGAAAAGGATCCAGAGAAGCATGATATTGAGTATTGGCTTTGTCCTAAACTTGTGGCGCATGTGCGGTGGATGTTGCACACATCAGACGGCGCTGCTGGATAATTAAAAACAATTGATTTAATACAAACAATAAATTAAAAACGGTATGTCATGACGATTAAAGATGTTAGGGTAAGCCCATGGACTCCAAAATACAGATGAAGAAAACATCAGCCACCGGAGCAACCGGGTGTAAACAGCCTGGAAAGAGAAAGACAAAAGAGAGAGAGTTCTCGGTTGAACGTCTTTATATACCCCACTGGCGATAAATCCTCAAGTTACCACAAGCTGGTTCACAATTACGACGAGCCAGGCACGAAGAATATCGGCAGCAAGGTGGTCAGAGTCGAAGTCCGAATCTTTTGATTCGAATCCGCTACAACCTAACCCATGCAAAGAGATTTATTTCCTAAAGAATCTTCTCGCCAGAGGCCCGAAAATCTGGAGCTAACTGCAGCGTTATAGAAAAATATTCCAAAATAATGATTTAAGAATGTAGGTTAGTATAGAGGATAATTTATATTATCCTCGGGATAGAAGTGGGCACTATGAAAGGAAGCCCTCATTCTTTCAAAGCTCTTAAAACTTCTGATTTAGAATACTATCAAAATGTAAGGTGATGTAGAGGGTTTCTAAATAAAAATAATACAAAAGGGAAAAATTATACCGAACATACAAAGATGAGAACAAAAAAGATTTAAAAATAAGTTTATTTATCTTATTGTATTATAACAAAATAAAAACGGGAACTCTGTGATTCTTTAGTAGATTTTAATAAGGTAAGATAACAGGTTATATTTCAATAATAAATTGTAAGAAACTGCACAATTTATTTATCTAAAGTGTTTCGACCCAGTTATGCTATGGTGTTAAATATATTTTATGATGTACACGTTTTTATACAACATTAGAGAAATTCTAAATCTGAATTTTTACCAAGCTTATTGTTGAACTGCTATATAAGACGTTGGAGTTGTTTTAATTTTGCATAATAAACTGCATACACTTATGTGCAGTTTGCAGTAATGAATTCGAAATCCACAATATGGTGATTGATTCTCGATAATGTAACTGTGTCCATTTATTAAGTGTCCATACAAAAATTCACAGAATATCTTTTGGGGCCGCGGTGTCCTAGTGGCAGTATCCCGACACTGGGGCCGGAGGGCTCCAAGTTCGAAACTCGATTCCACTGAAGACCCACCGTCTTTGTGGGCGCACTGCACGCCAAATTATACGCAGACGATCAAACATCCTCCTACTGGTGTGGTGCGAAAGCTTAGAGAGGGGGTGCCAGTTCAGGTGTCGTCCTCATTATGCTATCTCACCGTGGTTAAAAATTATGAGGTCCGTCCCAAAATAATCCTCGAATTGCTTCAAAACGGGATGTTAACGGTAGTCCAACCGCGATATAGCGAACCCGGGATATAACGAACCTTCGGTTACAGCGAACCTTTCACATGGTCCCAACTGAAGCTCTATGTAAATAATGTATTTTCATACGTTTACAACGAACAGCAAACGCTAGAGACTCGGTTATAGCGAACTGAAAATTTCTAAAACTTCAAACATTTCACTTGCCCAAAGGGACATTCTTTACTAATTGTGCTCAAGTCAACCCAACTTCTACAAGAGTTACCCCTTTTGCATGAAATACTCTGGTTCAGAGACCACATTCCTCGCCTATTGTACCTTTGTTAGAGTCGCTTCTAACCCCATAAGTGGTACAAAGGAACAACAGGCAAGGCTCTTTACAGTTTCTATCTTCCCTCCTCCCCCTGGTGGACATCTGGCCTAGTGTCAACCAGGGAAGGGGGGGACTTTCTGGTCAGACGATCTAGGAACAATCACGTGTTTTCTCTACCATTTTTGTTTAATTGCTTAGCTTATCATTTTCTGAACTTTGCAATGATCATGGCTAACGTTGGCAAGCGAAAAGCTTTTTCTATCGGAGCAGAAAAGCACGGAGTGAATGCTTTTTCGCAAAATGAAATCTAGCATTTCGAATGTTGTGACGACAATGTCATTACATCTGGGGAAGTGAGTGAGGATGATATCGTGGCATTAGTAAATGAAAAAAACAACTCTATTGAAGATTTGTCTTCAGATATGGAGGGAGAACAAGACGAACCATGGCCTTCAATTGCAGATGAAAAACGTTTTTAACAATTTTTTTACCACAGAAAACATCGATGAACATGTTGTGGACCTGTTTAAAATAGTGGATAAAAAATTGACGAGTTGTATATGAAATCGAAAACTTTTCAACCAAAAATAACATCTTTTTTCAATGTAGTGGATTAGCAAATAAGTAGAAAAAGGTAAATGTTTAGTTCGTTTATTATTGAGTATATTATTTAATACTTGGTTTGTCCCTAATTACTAATGAAAATATTATGTTATTAAAAAGTTTATTATAGAAGTAGTATCTTAGCATGTTAGAGCTTTTTTTGCAAATACGGATACAGCGAACCTCGGTTGAAACGAACTTCTGAGTCGGTCCGTTGAGGGTTCGTTATAAAGGGGTATGACTGTATAACTAAACTAAACAGGATATCTTTTTTTTCTTACAGAAAGAAATTTCCAATTACAACTGATATATATTAAGAGCAAGATTAGGAAAGAAAAAAGATGATAGAGATCAATACAATAAAAACATTGAATAAATCCGAAGACCTTCTTAAGAAAGCTAAAGAAACCGCATAGACAAAATATATCCATGGAATAATAAATAAGCCTTATATAAATCCTAGATAAACCTAAAGAGAAAGAAAAAAAATTGGTTGCAGGCCATCTTATCGAGTATAGGATAATGATGTTTTTAGGACCACAAAAAGTATGAATTAAACGCCAGTCAGCACACCGATGACAGCCAAGGGAGAAAAAGCGAATGCGTCTTTACTTGTATACATAGTATAGATAACATTGGGGGAAATGAATCGATAAGGCTGAGCAGGACGTGGTGGCAGGAACTGGTCAGCTTGGCTAAAAATAGATATAAAAGAAAAGGGAGGGAACATGAACAAAAATGCGGACATTTCGCCCGGAAGAAAAACTGAATGAGTTGTTTTCCAAAAGGAACTCATCTTCACGATGTTAAAATCAGAATTGAAGAATATAGTCCATGATAATTTTTATTTATATATCAGATTCTATCAAAAACTTTTTTACATTTTATTTTTAATCTCTGGTGAAAAGGAAATAAATTTATGGTCTTTGATCAGAAATGGAGCTTCTCATCCCTGTGTGGGTAAAAACACCGAAAAGAAAACACGCAAACAATTTGCCAGAGACTATACTATCCAGTAATGCCGGGTTTCGCAAATGAAAATCGGAGTTATAAAGCTATGTAATATTTGCTAACTTTAATTTACATTGGTAAATGACTCCCATCAAGGGGAAGCTCCCGTGGTTAGGTTAGGTTAGATTAATGTCCCGTTTTGAAGCAACACGAGGGCTATTTAGGGACGGACGTCGTAATTTTGAACCACGGTCAGATGACGAGGACGACACCTGAGCTGGCACCCCCTCTCCAAACTTCTGCGCCACACCAACGGGAGGACGTTTGGCCACTACGTATGATTTAGCGTGTAACAAACCCCATACACGGCGAATCTTCAGTGAAATCGGGTTTCGAGCCTGCGACCCTCCGGCCCCGAGGTCGAGACCTTACCACTAAGCCACCGCGACCTTAGGGAAGCTCCGGTGCGCGGTGATATTAATGGACCTTATGCATCGTTTGGGTTCGAGAGTATAGAAAAACAGCTGTGGAGGAACAAACAAAACGATCGGCCTATAAGCGACTCAGAAATAAAAGCAGTTCTGAGTCAGCTGTTTAAGACTGACCAATGGCTGCATCCGGCAAGTCACGTGTCGGAGGATGTGACGTCACATGCATAAGGTCCATTAAGCCGTACATGCTCCCCTGGCCCTTTAAGACCGGGCGTATTTTTGTAGCCAATGTTTAAATGCCTATTACAAATCCAAAATGGACGGAATCAGCCATCTAATGAGAAAAATAGATCTGTCGAGATTCTAGAAACAAGAAAAATCATTTCTTCCGGTATTTATTGCATGCAACTAACCAGGAAGCAGAAACGTAAGCTAATGTCTAACCCGCACGATCGTACGAACTCGGTCTTAAAGGGTTAGGTAGGTACATAAATGGTGTGCGGTCGAATTACCTCTACTCCGATTACGGTACGTCTCTCCTTCGGGAGGGCACGGGCCGTGGCATGTGATGGCCATTAGGAATCCAATCTCAGTATCCGAGCTGTCGTGGCGGTCGTTCTTCACTGAAAACCAGTATGCCATTATGAGACGGGTGTGGCTCCTTGTGACTTACATCGGTAAATGATTCCTCCGGGACGCTTCAAATACGGGGACAGAAGTCATCGGGTTTTCGGATGAGGGTTTTCGTTTGCCTGAGAGTACGATATAGGTGGTATGGTTGTGTTGGTCACATCTCCGATGATGAGACGTATCTCCTACAGGAGAGGTTGCTACAAGTGCCAGTGATGGTAATTTTCTAACTGACCACAGTACTCGTGTTACTATCGCGGGGACTCGGATATTATTATTTTTATGGTTACATTGATAAATGAAGCGTAACAAACAGCAATTCAAACATTTTTCCTGCAAATGTTCAATGCCAACACCATACGTTATGCACGGTGTTTCAGGAAAACGTGGCCAAACTTTAAGGGTAGACGGTGTTTTAGAAAAACGTGGCCAAACTTTAAGGGTAGGTCAGGCATACTATAAGCATCCAAAATCACATAGGAACGTGGGTGCGCAACGCCATCTGGAGACAGAAAATGGCATTTAAAATAATACAGCGGTGGCCACAATTGCATATACTTTTTGAAATTTGCACATTTTTTCGAATTTTCATAATAAATTGTGTTTTATTTTAAACTTTAAATTTAACTACCTCAAAACTGTTAAAATCCTGTCAAAAATTCAATTAAATCTTGGTTTAAAATGAAACCTTCTTAGTATGCAGATTCTACAAATCAAAGCAGATTCTTCAAATCATAGTCGCAGTAATATTCCAAATTGTACAACAATGGAAATGGCATTAATGAAGAAAAAATCAACTTAAAATGTGTGAACATTACGTGATAATATTTTTGGAACTCAAAAACAAGTAAAAACGCCCAAATCTTGTTCAATTTTTAAATAATCAAAATTTCAAAAAATGACTGCAATGTTCACCGGCCCACTTGAAAAGTGTATTTGTGCTAAATTTCACAGCTGTAGGCCTTACGGTCTGTCCTGCAGAGCGCAAACATTTCATTAATATGTGAGATATAGTTAGAATTAACAACCTAAGTAACAAAGCAGAGGCTGGATAATAAGTCAATAATAGCGAATAATAATAGCGCTAATCGACAGCAATCCTTTTCTTATTTTCTGACTTATTCTTATTTTTCTAATTTAATTTCATTTCATGTGTGCTAAAGATATACGTTGGTCTCTAGATAATTATTGTCATCCAGTATTTTCTTTCGTAATTATCATTCTCCACGTATAATTAGCCAGTAGAAGTCCTTCGAAGACCTCGCCGTATTTCCCATTAGTTCAGTTATTTTAGGAGTAGTGGTAAAGTCACCAGATTCTCTGAACTTCAACCCGAGATGTTGTATATATATTGAAGAAATAGGGTAAAGATTCGAAAAAACTTAGATGTTTTTTTTTTATTGGCAAAAAGTAATCTTTTCCTATCAAAAATGACGATAAAAAGTAAATTACTAAAAAATTCCAGATAGAGAGTAAGAAACAATTAAGGTAAAGGCGATGTATTTTAATATTACTTTTTCTTCAGACGCCTTCCTACACAGTGGTTTCATGGCGGCTTCACATACGCTGGTTTTATTATGCACTTCTTTGAACTATGAATTTGTTTCAATCTTTATATTTTTCTAAGCGTAAAATTTTGAAGAACTTTTGCAACAATTTATATTTACTATTAATAATATTTCAGACTTCGTTTTAATATTTATCTGTATTTTTTTCTCTTGATAGTATTCCATTAGTTATATTAGTTCCAGGAAAATTCTTCTATTTTCAAGAAAATTCTAATAAAGAGATATGATTTATTAAAATATTTGTCATAAAAATGATTTATCAAAACTACGAACAACAGACACAGACATACACATTAGCCTTTATTATTAGTTGAGATAAATTATCAGTACAAACAATGTTGTTTCTCAGTGTGCTCTGTTCGAAGGAAACTTTTCAATACGAATCTAAGCATTGTGAAGTAATATATATATGTGTGATATTTTAATTTTTTAACTTTCTTAAATCATTTTTAACGAGTCCTCATTTTAATTACTTCTACTTCCATCGTAATAAGCGGACTACAACTTTCATTTCGAGTCACGAGTCTTTTCCGGGGAAATTCCCTTCTCTGGGTACTTAAACTTTCTGCGCATTCCTATCTGCCTTTTCTGATTTCGACATTTAAACGAACAACAACGTCGCGCTGCTTCGAGCGTTAACTTTTTTAGTCTGGTCATGGATACTCGTATAATACGATTATTTTAACTATTGAAAAGTAACCTATACTATTGTCTACGATGGAATGAAACAAGATTGAACAACTACTGTTTTTTTTCCTTTACCAAAATGGATTACATTTCACCCTTAAAGCCTGATCTTTCATATATATATAAAAATCTCATCATCCGATAACAGATGAAACCATCATTCCTGGAAATGCATTACAGATTTAATACTTGAAACTTTATATTATGTTCCACCTGCATACATGCATTTTAAATATAAATATTCAAGTTATTTCACAAGATTTAACATTCTATCTATTCAATTTTATAAATACTTTTCATTTCAGCGTTGGATTTCATTTGGATTCCCATTTGTGGTTTAAATTACGTTTTGGAACTCACTTTGAAGACCCTGGTAAATTTCTCTGCAACATTTTTTACCCTCTTAATGTAAAAGGTAAGAACTTTTCATTTAACATTTTTGATGTATTAAATATTTTAATTCAACTTTTCTGTTGAAGAAATTATTTTAAAACATACGTATTTGATATGTTCAGAAATTAAACGAAACTCTGAGTTTTTATCTTTGGTTTGAAGCACCAATAATGCAAATAAAGATAACTTTTCATTTGAGTTATTGTTATATTCAAATATTTTAATCTTCCGCGGCACAGTAAAGAAGGAGGAGAAAAATAACTTGAGTTTATTGATGAGACGTAAATATAAAAAATAACTTCATTTTCTTTTGATAGTGAACAGTGAGATCTTATTCGGAAAGAAATTAGCCATTAAAAGAAATAGTTACATTTTTTTACACTTTAACCCTTCGAGGACGACTGTCGGGCCGGCTTCTCATAGCGTTCGGCCGCGAATAGAATTCCGTGGGTTGTTAAAATTTACGACGATGTTTATGATGATAATGCATTTTTTCATCGTATTCGCAGTTTATTCATTACTTTATTCTCGATAATGAGAAAGAAAATAACTGTGACAATCCACGTGCGAAATTAAGCATTCTGCATTTATCCATTTTTTACTTCGCCCTTTCTATTACATTTTTTTAATCTCCTAAGAACTGCGTATACCACAAGGCTTCCATAGGTTAGTAAATACACCAAAATGGTAAAGAAAACTTCAATTTTGCTGATTTACCATAGAAGCAAGAAGAACTGTGTCATAGCTAGCTAACCCCTCCAGAAGACATTTACTGTGTTAAAAATATTAATAGTTGCGTGGATTGATTTCTTATCAATACAGTGCAGGGAAAGGGCCATTTTAAATAATTGGCCCATCTATAAAACAATTGTCATGTTCAAAATCCTATTAAATACATGATTTTTGTTTCTCCTTTTCACAATACGTTATCACTGTAGACAATTATGAAGTCATCTGAGTTTTAAAGAACAAAGAAGTTTCAAAAAACTTTAATAGGGCTGCATAAAAAAATTTCTGTACTACCTTAACTAGCAGAGAATTAGAGACTTCCTATTTGAAATAAAAACATTCAGTTTCAAGAGAAAATAACAATTGTATTAATTAATGAAACACGTCTTTAAAAGAAATGGAATGATATAGCTGTCGTTATTTATACACAAAGTTTTCAAATAAATAATTATATCCATTGCATATGCGAGCAAAACGCATAATGGACATGAGAAAATTTATACTTAAATGTCAAATACAAGTCCAAAACTGTTTGTTAATTACCCTTCTAGCAAGTTTATGAATATTAATGTGCTAGTTTATTTCAAGGGAAGAAAACTGAGAAAGGTGTCCGTGCTACTGTGATAATTGCGTTATTTTGATTAAGTTAATTTTGTTAATGGTTATGTTTAGTAGTAGCTCTATCCATTTTTAATTTTTCGTTTAAGATGTAAAGCACCCAAATATATACATTTCTGAACGTCTCAGTGATTATTTCGTGGATTGTAATAAACTATTTTAATATACGTTCGAAATATTTTTTTAAAAAGAACGATACAGTGGTTTCTAATAATCTAAGTTTATACTTATGAAAAGAAGTTGGATGTTAGATTATTCTAATAATATTCAGAGGAACAGGAAATGAACTTTCCTTTTATATATTTGATGTATTATTTTTTCGTAATCTTGTACAAATACAGATTCATTTTACTTTATTTAAACTGCTCTTGAATTGAAAATTGAACAAGAAAGAAACAGTTCCGTTATCAGTTTTTCTCATTCTATCTTCTTTTACGTAAACTAACTATTGACTCTCATAAATACTTCGCATAAATATGGGTTACGAAAATCGTGTAGCACATATTTAAAGGGAAAAAGAACGTATTGTTATTGCACAGCGTAAGACAGCGACCAGTTAAATATTAAAAGTTCTTCAAACTCTAAATTTCAAGGAGGGTGTATTAAGAAGCAACATACGGGTCCGTGGACAGAGAAATCTGGAACTGATTGATGAAGATTATGTGTGTCACCATCAGGACAATCTCTTTTCACAATGCAAACTGAGGTTAACTTTAAAGCAAATCCTGTAAAGCAATAGCGTCTCAGCTTCGGCGCTGGTAGGTTCCAAGTTTGAAACTCAATTCCACCAAAGATCCTCCATGTATGTGGACCTGGTGTCCGTTAAACCGGAAGATAAAGGTCAAACGTCCTACCGTTGGCGCCGTGCAAAAGTTTGGAAAGAAATATGCTTCCTCATGTGTCGTTCTCGTCTTCTAGCTTCGGTTTAAATTACGAGATCCATCCCAAAATTATCCTCTTGCTGCTTCATAAATAAACTAAACTTATAGGCTCCTGTTAGAAAGCCTCGTTACCTTAATCAGACAAGAAAATGAAGTGAACCAGCTTTACGAATTTTCCTCCATCACTTGCTCATGTGTCTGCACTTCATATTCTTTTGTTTAACTAAATGTTTTATTTCGATTCTTTCTTGACTTGAGGTAATTCCCACTGATACTTTTTGACAACACTTAATCCCACACTCTTTTCATTAGTAGTTTAAACCAACGATTTTCGGGTGGTCATAAACGGCTTAAATAAAAGCTGTTTTAATTAATTTAAATATGCGTGCGCCATTAATGTCGATATCATTCTTTAAGATTTCTAAATTCGGCAGCAAGAATATCCATAACGTCATTTGTTGTTCAGCATCACATGATCCTGAAGGCATTTCTTTTTAATATTTCTCTGAATGACAACAATGTAAAACTTGGCATCCGAGAAGGATGGAATATATATTGTCAAAATTCTTAGTTCTAAGTCTACTATTTTCCAAAATTTTAGAAACTCTGAGTTGGTTCAAGAAAAATTCACGATTTATTTTGTAAAATGATATGGTTTGGAGTAGAAAAACATCAGCTAAAACTTTTTAGTTTTGTATGTGATTGATATCACGCCTTCCTTTGTCTATGCTTATTATGTGATAGAATTTTGTATCATTTAAATATTTAGAGGGAATTATGGATTCGAAGTAAGTACTGGTATTTAATGTCAGGAAATGTTTTTCGACGACTTTTCACAAATAATCCAATGAGGAATCATTTCTTTTAAATGACTTTCAATAAATCGCCTTAGAGTCATTTTTTAGCCGAGCATGAACCAAACACAGCTTGTATGCAATAAGTTGGCTTCTAGATAAAAAGATTACTGTAAAAACGGCATGTCCGAGCACTTACGTCCTCACGGTTTGTTTTGCTTATACAAGTCATCAAAACAATGTTTTCGCCGTCAAAAAATAATGGCTTTCGTTTCCATCTTCCATTTTTTCGTAAAATAACTCAGCAATTATTTTTAATGATGATGATAATTGAAAATAGATATTTGGCCGATCCAAATGCCAAAATTAAAAGCCAGATGTGAATGTTAAATGGGCTGTTAAAAGATGAGCGTGGTAATAAATAAAACGTCAGCAGGTCCAAATTGTTTCCATCAGGACAAAAATATGGCCACGCAAGTCGACAGGTTTCATTTTCAAAAATAATGCGTAATTTAGAATCCATTAATTATTTAAACATTTCAGCTCTGTGCCATTTAGGCCAACATAAATATTTTCGGGATCAAGATGCAGTCTTTTTATGACTGCCATTCTTATCTACTTTCTCAGTAATTTATTCACGTAAATGCAATGCATTGTTAAAAAGCGCTTATTATTCCAAATAAATGAAAAAAGGGACTTATAACTGTTCGTGATATTTATTCTGAGATTATCAGTTAAAGCAATTGTTCGGCGAGAAGCAAAGTCAAAAGGAATATTTATATTTATTTGCAGTGACGTTTATGTTCTTCAATAGAAGCACACTCTCAGAATTATATAAAAAACAAATGATTCAGAAAACCTCGGTTTGTAAAGCTACAGAAAGATAAAACATATTGTTTTTATATATAATTAAGGTGACCAACCGTCCTTCTTTAGTGAGGGCATAATTTGGCTTTGGTCCTTCTTTAGGGAGGCTTCTTTTGTAAGTTCTGTCCTTTATCACAAAGTGTACAATAATTAATGTTACAATTTTTTTATTATGCATTTATCATATTTTAGTGTATTCTTTATTATTGTTGTAATGATTTAAATGTTTCTTTTATGTATGATATTTTTAGCTTAAGTTTTTTTGGGGGCTTCCTTTTGATAGAGGCTAAAGGTTAGGCATCTTAATAAAATGAAATAATCAAAACTATCACGATTTTAGAAAACGTTTTAGGGGTCTATTCTGGTACCCCAGGTTCGGTTGGGAGTTGGGTTGGGTTCCTCACGTTAACAACGGAACCCAACCGGGGGTACCAGAATAGACCCCTTAATCTAATACATGAAGTTTCGAATTACTGCATATCTTATATAAATTTATTTTGATTTATTTTTCTCAGGCTAAGACGAGGACATCGAGAAGGCGAAGGTAATACGTTCATTACAATTTTAAAATTAATGAAATAATCTTCGAATTAGAAACAATCGCACACCAGCGATTCGCTATTCATTTTAGTCGGCACGTCCTTTCAGTAATTATATCAGAATGAAATTTAATTATATAGGGCAAAGTGGGGTAAAACCGGGTACCTAAGACTCAAAGGCCTGTTGCAGCTAAACTATTCGACCCAGAACTTGTCAAATTTCATTAAAATATTCATCGTTTATCGGAGTACAATATATTTTTGAAGAAAAGTCATAGTTTTATTACTTTTTCAGCAATAATATTTTTATAAAAAAAAGTCATACCAACCAGTTTTACCACATTAGTGGGATAAAACCGGGTACACATGTTAACTCTATGGGAAATTAGGAAAACTCGATATTCAGAGGAAAAGTAGCAGACATTTTTATTTTGTATGGCAATTTAAAAATATTAGTTACAAAATTCACATGCAAAGCAGTTCTTTTCTTCCTTTGCGCCAGTGCAACTTTCGTGGGCCCAGTTAAGACAGTTTCTATATTGGATTGACCATTCTTCTTTATTTAAATTAGAAAATACATCATTAAAATATAAACAATCAACATCTGATGTGTTATTATCGTCTTCATCGGTGAAATCATAATTACTGAGTATCCCGGTCTTACGCCACTTGAAGTACCCTGTTTACCCTGAAAGCAGAGGTGAGAAACGAAATAGAACCGCTGAAATATTGGACTAAATCTTTATTGTTTGATAGGGTATAATTCCTTTGTAAACGTATAATAAGCTATACTAAATATAGTTTTTATAACTGTAATGGTTATTAGATAAGGATAGTTTAAAATCAAGCGAGCATTAGAGTTGACGTCTTAAAACAAATAAACCTTAACAGATGCGGTGCATTCAAAAGAAACATCACGCCACTATGATAGTTCCTTTTCCTTGACTATTTGAGAGTAATTCAGTGTCTGTATGCTAGATAGAAAAAATGAAAGCGCCAGAATCAAAAGGTACCCGGTTTTTCCCCACTGTCCCCTAAATAGAAGTATTTGTCACCGGTTTGAGCCTTGATGTTTTATAGATTGTTGGCTGGCTGACCCCAGTCTCAAATCTTTTCAATAAATTCCGCAAATCTACAATTATTTCTTATTTCTACAACTACAATTATAGACCTTTGTCACATTTGGTCAGAAATTTGAATTTAGCTTGAAAACCACTCATGAAAAGAGACTTGTAGTCTGTCTGGCTATCTTGTGTTTGATCAATGATTTTCAAACGCATACAGATAAAATCCCAAAACGTTTTTGGCACTGGGAGATTCAAAACGTGGAGATTCATCAAAAACTCGAGGTTGAAATCTTTGTCAATTACAATACGTCTTCCGTATATACTTCGGGTATGAGAAAGTAAGATGACTGCGTGAACTTTAATCCGCAATTCATTGGTATCAAATCATACAATAAATTTGTCTCGGAGATCGAATTAATCTAAAGGTAATTATCATTAGGAGAAGGGTAAAAGGCATTTATTTTATACAAACAGTCGAATCTATGAATTATCTACATAAGACTATCTTTCTTCCCCATGGCAATCTGATTTTACTGGTGCAATATATCCTTCATCGGTTGCAATACTGGCACAACTCGAAAAATACGAGTTTTGAGTTATGACCATTCCCAACAGCATGAAATCTACTTATTTACCTGCATAAAAGAATTCTTATGAATCCTTTTGGCAACGCTTAATCCATGAATTAAGCATACGACTACAGCATTGCAACGAAATGTTTAAACACGTTACCTCAGAACTTCATTTTTCGAGTTGGGACAGTTTTGCAGCCGATGAAAATTTGTAGCCACGATAGTAAAAATTATATTAGCTTTAACCCTCCAGTGAGCGTGCGTATGCAAGAAAAACATTTAGGGTGCATCGTAATGTATATTTATATCGTTATTTTGTAAAAATAAATGCAACTTTAACTTATGTTATCTGTATTCATGAGCTTTATACTAAGCAAATATTATCTGAATAAATATTCCCTTAAATTTTTATTAAAAGAACGATATAAATATCTAATACGATGCACAATACGGTTGAAATCTAGAAGTTGGTACACACTCTTATAATGGCGCCAAGTCGTCAAAGCTAATGCAAGTATTGCATGCATTTAGCTTTGGCGACTTGGCGCCAATGAAGGACAGCGGTCAACGTCTTGCTTTGGCGATTTGCCGAGTTTTAAGGGTGTAGCCGACTACAATATATAACTTTACCGACTTCCTGAAAAAAGGGCGATCATTTGTAATAATACATTCCGTATTTCGTAATCCAAATTTCAACTCGATGAATAGTTTTGGTGTCTTTGTTTTACTGATAACTACTTATGCATACACAAAAAGAACTTTATTTGAAATACAATTTAATACATTTAGTACAGATTTCATACGCTTTCTTTTCGCAAATACAGGTTAGGGAAAAAAGCTAGACGTCAAAGTGTTTACAGTTATTAATTGTTATTAACAAGACATTTTACCGACTTTCTAATAAAAAGGGACGATCGTTTTTAAAAATACATTCCGTATTTCGTAAGCCAAATTTCATCTTAATAGTTTTGGTTCAAATTACTTTTGGTTTCAAATTATTTTTCACAACTGGCTTATACACATGTAAAACAGTGGTGCAGTCGCAAATTAATCCACATAAAACTATCTACATAATATCTTCATAAAACTATCTTCTTTCTTGGCAAACTCATCGAACTGATGCAATATATCGTTCACAGAATGTAACGTTGGCACAACCCGAAAAATAAGAATTTCGACCATTATCAACATCGTGAAATCGACTTCTGTGCGGCATAACAGAATTCCTGTGAAGCCTTTTTTAATGCTTAATGTATCAATAGAGCGTACGATTACTGCATTTCAACGAAATCTTTAAGCACGTTCATCCTCAACGCTACCTTTACCTCATTTTTCAAGTTGTACCACTATTCCAGCGGATGAAGATTTGCAGCTACAATAGTACAAAATAAATTAGCTTTAAAGATCTGTTGTGCCCGACGGAGGTTAAATTCAGAACATTTCTTCATTTGATGAGCCCATTAAAAGTTCATTGCAATCTTAAAAAGGTAGTCTACCAGTGGATGTTCTCAAACATTTGATTAGCGAAATATTCTTCAAATCATTTCCATGATGCAACTGTAGCTGACTACAAGATGCAACTTTACCGACTTCTTAAAAATTATCCTACTGTGTTTTTTTTATGAATATATTCTGAATTTCGTAAGCTGAATTTCAACTTGGCGTGCAGTTTTATTTCAAAATGCTTTTTTTTCAATTTTACTGATAACTGTTTATAGATTTCAAATAAATTTCTTTTTGTATGATTACAATTAAATGCATTTAGAGCAAATTTCAAATGCTCTCCTTCTGCAAATTCCAGCTAGGGAAAAAGCTAGACATCGAAGTATTAGTTACAGCTCATTAAAATTAAATAATTTTGTCTTTAGACCAATAGGAGAACGAAAATAAAAAAATAGACATTGTATCGAATGACAAATTTTATTAAGCTAAACAATAAGCTCGCAACTTAATTTTAATGTGGCTTATTTTACAATGGTAAATTTTAATTCTGATAACTAATAACAGTGCAAATTAATTCAATTTTAACAACGCACTTACTACAGATAAAAAGTTTACCAAAACACAATATCTTCTGTTTTATCCAAAACAAGCAAACTTAACGCTAAAACAAACACTATTGAAGTTCAGCATTCCTCACAATACAAAACTCAAATATCGATTCCATCGAGTGAATAATTCTATATTAAACAACTTACAGTCATTGAAAAAGAAATAGCCTCAAGACTTTAGAGAAAAGGGAGAAATTTTCAGTTCCCGTCAGCTTCCGCCGGATGTTGGAGTCCAAGCATTAAACGCATTGCATCAGCTCCTGCACCAGGAACAGGAATCATATCTCGTTCAAAAGCATAGAGTTCTCGAAGTATTCCCATAGCCAGAGTTGTACTTTGTGGGGCTACACCAAATCTTTCAAGTACAAATTCAAATGGATTAATAGGCCAATTATCTCTACCAATTACTTCCGCACGCACTTCTGCATATGGATTAGGAATGTTGTACCTTATAGAAATTAATGTTTCTTTGTATAATTCTGCGTTCCTAAGCGCTGCTTTCTCCAGCAAAATTTCCCAACCTCCCATAGATGCAAGCTCCCTTTTTAATCGATGCTCGTAGATGGCACACCAGGGCACATGATACCAAAAAGGAGGAACGGGAAATCCAAAGTCGTCCATAAATAGAAGCAGCTCTGCAACAATGGCGAAGCAAGATAATGTAGTGTTGAAGATGTCACCATGCAAGTAACCTTGAGCCGTGAACTTAGAAATTTCGTGATAAATGCGTCCATGCCTCACACCAGCAACCAAATTTATGCTTTCTATGAATAGCGGCCTCACCCTATCGCGCATAATCATTTGCAAGGTGAAGACAGATTTCCCTACAATTTCCACAGCTTCTCTAAATTCCTCCGGGTGCCGATTTAAACTCTCCGCCGTTTCAGGCGGCATTACATCGAACATCCTGAAGATGAAACGCAGCACTTCTCGACAAAATTGTTCCGGTCTGAACCATGCTGGTTCTCTTGCAGCCATTATTCAAGTCTCAATCAAACTTTCAAGTTGAGAAGTACTTATGCAGAGGGAAAAATCTTCTATTGCAAAATTTAGAATAATGATTTCAGTTAAGTAAGCAGCTGCTGAGAGACATTCGCGCCGTTGCCAAAATGGAACGTCTAAACTTCTTTGATTTTTCAATTCGCTTCAAATCCATATACCATATTTGCGACCTCTATTAAGAAGTATTTCTTCAAATAATCTTTAAGGTTCAAATATCATAACATACGGGTCTATTCTGGTACCTCCGGTTGGGTTGGGAGACGTCACTTTTTTCGCACGTTAACAGCAGGAAAAGTAGTCTTCCAATTCACTAGAATTAGAATATTTTCATCTTTACGGGCTCTCTCCTTTACGTATACCCTCAAGCATGAGGAAAAAAGGCTAGGATATAAAAGGAATAGAATCTTAAGCAAGAAAAGATTAATTAAATTAATGCGAAGATAGCTTGACATCCGAAAAGGTGGATAAGTATGAATATGAAAGAAAGATATTTCAAATTACAAAATTCATTGGAAGAGGTTGAGAGTAAATGTTTACATTTGCTAATAGTTGTCCCTAATAGATTTCTCTCTGCTGCTGTGGCTATGGGGTCTATTATGGTACCCCCGGTTGGGTTAGGAGACGTCACTTTTTCCGTTGTTAACGGCCGGGAAAAGTGATCTCTAACTCTCAGGTACCAGAATAGACCATAGCTATTTTCATCTTTACGGACTCTCTCTTACGTATGCCCTCAAGCATGAGGAAAAAGGCGGGATATAAAGAATGAGATCTTAAGCAAGAGAAAGATTAATTAAATTAATGCGAAGATAACTTGACATCCGAAAAGGTGGATAAGTATGAATATGAAGAAGATATTTCAAATTACAAAATTCATTGGAAGAGGTTGAGTAAATGTTTCATTTTGCTAATAGTTGTCCTAATAGATTTCTCTCTGCTGCGTGGCTATGGGGTCTAGTAGTACCCCGGTTGGGTAGGAGACGTCACTTTTTGTTAAGTTCGCCGGGAAAAGTGACGTCTCCCAACAACTGTGGCCAAGAATAGACCCCATAGCTATTTTCATCTTTACGGCTCTCCCCTTGATAGTACCCTCAAGCATGAGGAAAAAAGGCTAGGATATAAAAGGAATAGAATCTTAAGCAAGAAAAGATTAATTAAATTAATGCGAAGATAGCTTGACATCCGAAAAGGTGGATAAGTATGAATATGAAAGAAAGATATTTCAAATTACAAAATTCATTGGAAGAGGTTGAGAATAAATGTTTACATTTGCTAATAGTTGTCCCTAATAGATTTCTCTCTGCTGCTGTGGTGTAGGGTCTATAGGTTACCCCTTGGGTTGGAGACGTCACTTTTCCGTTGTTAACGGCGGGAAAGTGACGTCTCCCTAACAAACAGGAGCCTGAATCTTATATTCGCCCAAAGTAAGCAGGTCGAAATACACTGTCGACAATATTTTGGACAATGCCAGGTCGTTTTCATTACGGGACAAGTATCTTTGTGCCATCTTTTCCTCATTTTGCGGATGCATTCGTGGTATTTTTAGCGCGAATTGAAAATATTTTTGCCTAGAAAAAATGAATTACTCATTTTGCGGATGCATTCGGGGAATTTTTAGTGCGAATTGAAAATATTTTTGCTTGGAAAAATATGAATTATTCATTTAACTAATACATCATTTTTCTCTATTTCTATTCTATCGACTTCGTTCGTTTGTTTGTGTGATTTTTAAGCATACTTTTATGAGCATTTCTTTCACACTTGACACATTTCTTTTCACATCTTTATCTTCCCAAATTTTAGAATTATTTGCTAATGAATGAGACAAAATAGTAAAAGAAATGTATTTGGAACCCAATATGACGAATCTGGACAAATTTACAGCGCTTTTTGGAAATTGGGGCTAACAACAAATGAGCTGACCACGTGATCTCAATAGTGGAGCGTAATTTTCTTTTGCGTACAGAGATTGTTTGCAAACACTGTCTGTAATGTTGAAACAATTGCCAATTTCCTTCACATCCAAGAAATCTTTGACCATTTGCAATACAGATCAAGGTACAATAACATAAATGAAAATAACTTTCTGTCACAAACAACAGAAACCCTTTAAGATATACTTAAGGCTAGGAGGCGACCATCCAAACAGCCCAATGCCCAGAAATGGACCTTGACAAAGCAAAGAACTGTTCTCTACAGCATCACGATTCCTTAGGAAATCTTGAGACCTTTCGGTTTTGGGGGTTGGCGGTGAGGTCGACTCAATTCGAGAATTAGTTCTCAAACTTTTTTATCCTCATTTGGAGACGAAGCGGTTTTATAGCAAGAATACGTCTCAAACATACCTTTCTACTATGCATATACCATATCAGACCTTTCTATGTTTGTTTTGCTCACACTGCTTTAATACTTTGAGGATTTTGTCTTTAAACGCAATGAACTTAATTAACATAACATTATTATTAAATTTTATTAAATTAATGGAAGAAGCTAGTTTATTATTTTACGCTCAAACTGTATGTAGGATTTTATTCTGTAACAAAATATATAATTTAAAGCCTAGACAGCAAATGTATTTTACGCTTCAACTGGCTACATCCATTATTTCATGACATAGTCAGATATTGTACGCAATAATGAATCTGTTTTTTTCTGTACTTAAACGATAACTTATTATAGAAATATATAAATAAGAAATGGAGTTCGAAATAAAATCATTAGAAAACATTGAAGCCCTTTTTGGTAGATTCAAAAATATCAGAACGCAAAAATGTCTTACTAAAATATTACTCTCTTTCTTAAGCAAAGAGGAACTCAAGTTTATTTTAGGGTAATACAGTTTTTAGGACAAATTCTTTTATTTTATTGGGGGAGTCTGCACTCTTTTGTGCTTAATAGAAATTAATTGGCCGAAATGAAAGATTTTATGCCGAGAAATGATGACAGCAAGAATTGGGACGACATTATTTAGACGAGTTCATTGCCAACACTTGTTTTGATCGATAAGCGTTCCCATTCAAACCTACAAAAAGGGGTATTAGAGTCGAAATTTTCGATTTCAAACCAAAGTCAACAATTATCCCTCAACCGCCCCTAACTTTCCAAATATATCATTTGGACCAATTAATATGCCTCCAGGGAAACAAGGAACCCGCTTATTTATACATATTCCCATCTTCTTACTTGAGGTGCCCCTCCAGTCGGATTTCGAGCCTGAAACCCTCCGTCCCGAAGCCGGGACCTTACCACAAAGCCACTGCGGCCCTCTGTTATATAAATGACTCCCCTGTATCTTCCTGACCTTCCTTTAACCCCTTAACTGGTTTGTTTCCTTAACTATCTAATTAGATAACACCTTCTATTTTGTGAATTCGTCATCATTTAAATTCAGTTGACAGCCTTAACCCTGGAATGGTAACATTGAGTCAAGTAGACTCCTCCTCGCGTTCAAATTGCAATTCTCGGGTCTATTCTGGTACTCCCGGTTGGGTTGGGAGACGTCACTTTTTCCGCACGTTAACAACGGGAAAAGTGATGTCCCCCCCCCCAACGGGGGGTACCAGAATAGACCCCATGCTCTCTATCGACCTTGATCCATTAGAGGATCAAATGCCGAACGTGTACGATTCACCGTCTTCAGCTCAGAAGATGGATGGATTTTAAAATTCAGTGAGTCAAATTGACTCACTTTAGCAATAGAGGACGTAGGGTGCAGTCAATTTGACTCCTCGTTACTATCTAGCTCTATGTGAGTGGAATTAGTTTGACTCTATTATTTATCTTACGGATCTTTGATACCATTTAATCATGTTTTATATTTTCTTTTTTTAACTTTTTTCACTAGATTAGTAATATATATTTTGAAAATGTTAATTTTCTCTCAGAGAAAATTTAGAAAAAAGAAGATACGAGATCTTTATTATCAGAAGAATTATGTGAAGATATTGATTGAGGCCTATCTAATTAGATGACCCTTTCTCTGCTATCTCCTAACTATATAAAGAAGGGGTCATCTAATTGTCCGAAGGGTCCGAATCACAGGCGTGATCGGTAGCGAAAGTGTTATTTTTTATGAAGGTTAATTTCTGCCTACAAAAAAATGAGTACAATTTTATTTTTATACCAAGACCAACTGAAGAATAATTGATATTTAGTTATACTGATTATATGTTTCCTTTTGTTTTTGTTTTATATAAATATTTAAAACTTTCTTTTCTTTGAAAAGTGATTTCGTTCTTATTTTAAATACAAATTATATATTTTATTTAGTTTTAAATATAATTATGCATTTGTCTTATACATACATATGTATATTACAGTAACTTTTTCTAAAACTACTAATGATCTGTGTCTCTCTCTTCTGTTTCATATATATATATTTAAATATTATACCTAATTTTTTTTTTAATTTGCATTTGCTTTTATTTTATAAATGACCAGCTACCCATCACTGTTCTAACCAATTATTTTAGAACCTGAAAAATTTATTCTTTGAGCTTTTCCATTTTTAAACTTTAAAAAATCGCAATGCATAATATGTATTAGAAATTTGTATATGAAAACCTGATTTATGCACCACAAATTTGTAGTTCAATAAATTAAAAATATATTTATTTAACTTATTCGTTCATAAAATACGCCAGCGCTTAAAAATGGGCAGATGTCTTCTAGCCGGAGTCAAATTGATCAATTAACGGTTAAGGACAGTTAAAATGTGTATGCATTCCGCGTAATTTTTATATCGAATTATAACATCTGTAAACGCCTTTTTTTGTTTAAATTTGTTATAATTCGATGCGCATGCGGGTAAACCAAAATAAGAGGTTAATGTTTATCTAAGTCTTTTTTGATCCACTTACACAAAGTAATTTATTCTGATCTTCGCAGTAGCTGTTGGGGCAATTTTTACCCTCAATATTAATTTGATTGTCGCTTTTTCGCAACAAACATGCTTGTCGAGAATATTGTTATGTTTATAATTTCAATAAAATATCTAATATGTAGTCCGATCTTAACGGCAAGTGCCATTATGATCAGCAGCCGTGCTATTTTAGTAGCTTTACGCTTGTTCTATTCATTGTTTCCATGCCATTTCCCAAATAATCCCTAACATGATGTCTTCTTTTAAAAAAACGAAAGAAGAGAAAAAATACGGGAAATGATGGAAATTCAACTAATTTGATAACGTGCATGTTAAATATGCTAAAAAAAAATGTAAGGATAATAAATCGAATCTCTTATAGATGCAATGTTTTATTTGCGTTTGAAGATTTTGTTTAGCGGAAAGATTTCGAATTCTGTATAGTAATATCCTGTAACTTCAGTGGAATATGGTAATTGAAAATCAAATCTTCTTGTAAGTAAAATATAAACGGGAAAAGCGTTTTTAAAAAAGTTACGTTTCATTTATTTACGCTATTAAAACAAAACATATACAACTGTTTGGAATTTTCAAATTTTTCAAAAGTGCGCTCGTTCAAGATTAATCTTTAAAAATCTGTTCGTTGCAGTATTGCTGAAACATACCAAAAATTCGGTAAAAACAGATAATGCAATGAAAGCCTACAAGCAGTTCGGTGAAAGCAGAAACGAAACTATTCATATTATTAAAACTAAAATAAATTAAAAATAAAAAATTAGATCATGCAAGCGCAAAATAACACATTAATATTAAAAAATAGAAAAGCAATAGCATGCCGAGCAGAATCCCAGCCTATTACTCCTTTTCGGTTGCAATTGTTTCTTTCTCGTATTTAGACTCTGAAGATAATTCTTTAGATGAGGGGTTCCCAACCTTTATTTCCTCGCGGTACCCCTTGACTAACCTTCCAGCGGGCGCGCGTTTGCAAGGGATACTTGAATTGTGCATCGTATTACATATTCATATCGTTATTTTATATATTTAAGTGCAATTTTATTTACAAAATCTTTGTTTACTATTAGGCTAATAAATACAGATAACATAAATAAAAGTTGCATTTATTTTTGTAAAATAACACGATATACAGTGGAATCTCCCTATAACGAAATCGCTTGGTTCCAGTTGAAAAATTCGCTATAGAGAAAATTTTGTTATACGGAGATTAGAGATTTTTGCAATTATTTAAGTAAATGTTACAAACCTTTTAGTATGTGCGATAAGTTCAAAAATATTTAATTATGGCTTTCAATTAAAAATGAAGTAATTTTTATTATAAATTTGTTAAAATTATACTAATTTGTATTGTATAAATAAAAGACAATTCACCAATTTAGAGAATAATATGTACTAGTACGGATAAACATAAAATGCGTATTGTCACATCCATTTGCTGCTTCCACCCCCGCTCCACCCCCGATTCTTGGAATCTTGACTTGCAATGCTGCTTCCTCTGTAGAAACCCAGGTCCCCACAACTGCATTACCCTTCACATAGCATTGTGGTTCCAGAAACAGGCACGTGTGAGCGATTTGTTTGCACAGAAATTAGCAACTTTCTTCAAAAATGACAAAAATCGAAAAAATAAAGGTCTGAAAAAATTCGTTATAGGGAGACAACCACTTCGTTATATGGAGAATATTTTGAATGTTATTTAACATTCCGATTGAAAATTTTATTATAGGGAGAAATTCGCTGTAGGGAGACTCTACTGTATATGTAACACGATGCACGATATGTAGTAAAATCTGCGTAAGCGCGCCCGCTGGAAGGTTAATCTCTATATTTTCACGTACGCCCCACTGTTACATTCTCCCCCACCAACCATCCGTCTATGCAAAAGTGTTTTTATCAATAATGTTGAAGGCTTATGTTAGCTTAAGTCAAATGACTCTAATTAATAACACTTGCTGGACATTACAATTTACATTTTATTGCATTTTCAAAATAGTATTGGTTCAACACCAAAACAAATGAACTTTTCAGGATGGCTAAAAATTACACTCCGCAATAATTAATTTTAGTGCCATAGTTATTAAATAGCAAGTGTTAACTTGGGGAAACAAAATTGTATAACACTTTTTAATTCCTTATGTTTCCTCCATTACCAACTTTCATTTCGCGTACCACAGGTTGGGAACCTGTGCTTTAGATAAAGATACAAAGTTAGTTTCGTGTATACTCCAAATTATACCTTATTTGTTATATTAATATCGATTAAATTAAAAGCGTTTCCCTCTCAATTTTTTCGCATGCTTCTATTAAAGAATGCAGCATGGACAATACTTGTAAAAATAATTCTCTTTTATTTAGTTTCATAACAAATTGAAGAAAATCCAGGACTGAAAGAGGGCGTCTTCTAACAAATTAAAGAAAATCCAGGACTTAAAGAGGGCATCTTCTAACAAAATGAAGAAAATCCAGGATGGAAGGAGTTCGTCTTCTAACAAATTAAAGAAAATCCAGGACGGAAAGAGTT